>JAMFTS010005436.1:0-27273 GCA_028095005.1 Rhynchospora pubera | reverse complement strand
TAAATTGTTTTTTTGCTTTTTTTCTGAAATAACAGCTCACCGAATAAATATTACCATTTAACACTAAGTAGTAAGTACGAACCTCCTACAAACAGAGTACGGCTGTCAATGAAATATGTTTATCCGTTTATCCTACCCGTACTATATTTGATAAGACGGGTATGGATAAAGTTTTATTTTCGTTAGACTAACGGTATGGGTACGAGGTAAAGAAAAATTTTTGTGAACTTATCGGGTACGGGTAGAGGTAAGGATTATTTCGTACTCATTATCTAACAGGTAATATTTTACAAACATATATGTATATATAATCATGTTTTTAGCATATTTCGTAAAATATATTATTAATTTTGATTTTCATCTAAATTTATTTATGATGATGATTTTTCATTCTATATTATATTATAATTTATAATTATTTATATAGATTTTTGGAATTCAATTGATATGAGATTAAATTTATGATTTTTGTTATATCTAAAATATTATCGAAATGTTTTACTTTATCTATATATTTATTTGATATTATTTATTTATCACATTATATATTTTTATTAAATTAATAATATTATTATTTCCCATTATGTACTGTTACCCTACCCTTATCGTTATTTCTTAACAGGTATGGGTAAAGTCTTTTTTAACGGGTACGGATACAGGTATGGGTAAAAAAAAATTTAACGAATGCGGGTATAAAAATACTTTCTACCGTACCGTACCCATTGATAGCCCTAAAACTGAGATGGGATTATTGCTTCACGATGCTATCTATTTCTAATAATTCATTATGGAAATGATATCGTAATCTAACAATTAATCAAATCAGATTTAAACGATAAATTGTCCATAACATTTCTATCTCTACTACTTATAAAGCATATGTAGAACGTAAACTTCGAGATAAAAGGGAGTTACACCCTTCTAATATCAAATATGGATCATTGATTTTGTTAATTTATTATGATCTATGGTTTAGATTCAAATATCAGAAAAAAAAAGTCGACTTTTTAATCTGAAAGTGTCTGGGCGGTGGGTTGGAACTTCGCTTGTTTCATGCGCTCTCTACGCGAGTTCGATTCTGGCTCACGCTTTTTAAATTTTTATCGTCTTTTATATTTAACTCCGCTAACCCTAATGTTCGCTTTCCTTTCCTAGCTTTGCTAGCGCCGCTCCCCAATTTTTTATTTTGTCCCTCTTCGATTCCGCTTGGAATTCTTCGTCTCCCCAACCTAGCACCACTACTCGAACGTAGCTTCGTTGCCCCAAGGTCTGTCGTAGGCCGTTGAGGCTTTGGGCGGAGCACGATCCATATAAGGTTGACACCCTAACCTTATATGGTCCTCTTCGATTGTCAACTTCAAGAGCCACATCGGCCAATGAAAGAATTCACATCGGCCAATGAAAGAATTGAACTGTGCTCATCCTCATACCGCTAGTACGACCACCGGCGACAAAGCCAAGAGGAAGCACTGATGCTTCGATTTCCATCGGTCGCACGTTGACACCCTAGCTGCCGATTCAGATCCGAGCTCATCTCAAATCCGACCCGTTTTGTCATAACTGACCCGCTTCGCAGGAGGTACCAAGGCTGCTGATCTTGATTGATGGGAAGAAGATGGGGTGCTGAGAAGATTGGTGCCGCTAAGAGTATGTTGTGGCCGAGGCTGAATCAGTATGTTGTGGAGTCGACCAGTGCTTTCATTGAGAAGGCCAAGGCTGCTGCTCAATTCAAGGTATATACTTTCTTCCCTTCTTCTCAATTTAGATCAATTATATAGATTTTTTCTTTGACATCCTTGTATCTGATATTTCTGTATTCTAACTCTTCTCCTTGTTCTTTTCTTTTTATTCAAGCTTTTTGTTTGTTTTCACTGCTCTTGCTCTAGGAAGAGTTAATGGCAAGGCATCTTCCTCACAAAATGGTATTTAGGATTGTAAGAATTTTCTTGTTGATCCTCGGTAACTTTTATATATGTTTTGCTTCAATTCAACATAACTTTTCCATTTTTTCTACAATTAGCGTACTTGTAATGGGAAAAGGGAATTCAATTTTGGGCATTTTTTTTTAGGATCAGGTGGCAATCTTATTAGGCATTTACAGATAATTGTCCTTTTGGAGGAGTGTATGAAATTTTAGCTGTTTTATTTAATATATTGAAATTTCGCTTTACATGTAATTAAAGGGACTGGTAATTCAAAAGCCACCGATATGACACTACTTCAAATGCATGCATCATTCTTGGACAGGAACAAAGATGGGATGGTCACCCTAAAGGAAACCTATCAAGGTGATTCATAATTTCTCTCCAATTTAAAAATATTCTTGTCTTTCTCTTTTTTGTTGGAAGCTCAATTTATGGATCGTTATGCTTATAGCATTTGTAAGCTTAATTGAGGTTCAATTATACATTTCAGGCACGCGTGCAATTGGTTGTAGTGTTCCTGTGTTTGCAACTGGCTCACTCTTCATCAATGGTTTCCTCAGCCCCAAAACAAGGCCTCCAGTACTCTCTCTCTCTCTCTCTCTTTCTCTCTCTCTCTATCGCTCTATTCTTATATAAATTTTGAGAAACAATCAATATGAACCAATACTGATTCCTATGACTCTCGGGGAAGGTATGCAAACTGTTGCTGATTGCTAAATTTGTAGATCCAAAAAAAAAAAAACAGATTTTTGGGTCAAAAACTATTTTTAGCATTAGTCATGATATTGTTCTCAATTTAGTTATTTGAATGTTCCAACATGGATATCAGGGAAAGGTTTCAATTTGGTTATTTGAATGTTCCAACATGGATATCAGGGAAAGGTTAACAGTTTCTGAAAGAGCATGTTCCAAATGAATCCTAATGCGAGCAAAATCATAATTTATCATTGTATTGTAAATCTTTTAATTGCAAGCTCTGAAATGATCAGAGCAAGGAAAAAATCGCAAGTGGCGAAGAAATGAAAAAAAAAGGATAACATCTTTGCAAGGAAAGGATAACATCTTTGCAGCCTGATTATGGTTGTGCAAATTTGATCATGTTAGCTCTAATATAGAAGCAATCATTTTGGCAAAGAATGTTGACTTGGCAGTTTAAAGTTTAATGATTCTTTTTGTCAGTTTATTATACAAGGCATGTTAGTTTCTTAAATATATTCTAGCTGTCAGTTTGTTATACATCTTCCCTTCTTCTCAATTTAGATCAATTACATAAAAGGAACTAAATTCTAATTGCTTGTGATAAATTACATTCAGAGCGGTGCCAAGAAGGTGGTCACCTCTCTTAATATATCAGGAATTGAAGATGAAGCAAATAAGGCACAGATAATAGAAGTCAGGACCAGGAATATAAGCCACAATGTATGGTTTACAGAGTGTGGAAGCCAATCAATTGAAGATTCCAACGTTGATGGGCAGTTTTAACTTAGGAAGGTACTTTCTTTCTTTTTTGCCTTGAGTATTTCTTAATCATGTCGTTTCATTCATAAGAAACACATTTGTAACCAAAGATGTTTTGAGGAAGAGGAACTATCTGGTTTCTCTATGTCAGGTGGTGGTTTTGCATTTTTTCTTTTTGCGGGGTGGGGGGGGAGGGGGTTGAGGCGTGGGTAATTTAATTCCAATTTGTGTACTTGCTGAAGAAATTGAGACAAGGCATATTTGGAAATGGTATATGTATTTTTTAAAACGTATCTCAGCAAGGAGGGGGTATGATTATATTCAGCTTTTTCTATTTTTCTCTAATGAAATAAGCATATAAGCTGCAGCAAAGGAGTTAAATGTATCCAAGGTGATTTTGAAGTTTCATTGTCGCGAGCTGGGAATATCCAAATGACTGTGTAGAAAAATTGAAAAGCTTGGATAATTTGGTGCAAAATGTACTGGAATTTGCGCTTCCAGGATTCCAATATAAATATATGCAAGAGATTGAGGTGATCCAGCTTAATCTATCGTTAGACATAAAAGATGAAATTGAGTATCTCGGGTGGGAAATGTCCGGCCTGGGATACAAGGGGCGATGGTTGCCAAGTAAAGTTGTTTGAATATTGATATTTAAATTATTTTTTTATAATTATTGGCAATTTATGGAGTAAATTTATTTTGTTTTTTTCCTAGCTTGGGAAACGTTAGTTTATTTTACTTTTACATGCTTGGTTGTATACTTGTATTGTTGAAACAAACCTAATTGTTGTAACTCCAAAACGCATGGTCTATTGATATTGCTTTTATGTTCCGGTTATATCGTGTTAGTGTTGCATACTGGCTGCTATCATTATTTTGTACATGACAGCACATATGAAGAGGTGATTTCTTTCGGTTTCCGATTTCCATTTTCTAAATTTCCCATTACGTTTGGCTTTTTAATATGTGCATTGTCTCAAGAAATATGTTTTTGTTAGTTGCTTTTTCATTATTAATTGTAAGGTAGTGAATGTAATTTGTTATATTTTGAAGTACCTACCGATGATAAAATGTTATTTATAATTTATTGTTTTCTATAACACTGCAAGAGAGCGGTGAGAAGTGCGATACCAGTAAGATCTCTTAAAGATAAATTTGGGTTAAATGAGTTTCTTTAGCATCAGGGGAGTGGTCTGCAGATTGTTCTAAAGCAAATTTGCCATGGAAAGAGCTTCATGCAATTATAAAATTGATTACACCATTGAATTCGTGGTTTTATAAGTATATAAGGAAAGAATAAAATAAAGTTCGAGTTCGACACAACATCAATTGAAATTTCAAAATAAAAAATGGTCAATTGACATCATCAACTTAATAAAATTTGCAAACCACTTGTATAAAATAAATTGATGACACACTCAGTAATTTTACATGACTCAATCGTGAATATACGAACTAAAAATTTTGGTGTGCTAAAATTTCACTACTTATAAATGACTACACAATCGATTTTGCGTGAGCACCCTATATAATTAATGAGACATAGTTCCCCCTTAGATTTGACCTTCTCTCAAAATATGATAAAAAAGTGTTTTTATAACATATTATATTTACTAATTAATAGATATCATAAATTAATGTTCAAAACTTTAAAATTCTAGACATTTAGGATATTTGAGGAAACTAAATATCACATTCCGAAGTCATATATGACAGCTCCCGCCATAAGGGTACATATAAATGTACCCTCATAAAACTTAACCTAACTTAAAAACGTATAATCATGTAGATGATTGTTTACCTCTAATTTTGGCCACAGGAGAAAATTTCAACAATTCACGAGGCGGTGAAAATAGAGCCCATGAATGTACGTCAGGTCCAGATTCTCAGAGAGAGGGAGTCAATTTTCGAAGCAAAAGATGTGCCTAGGCCAAAGTCATAATATCGATGTTAATATTAATATTAATACAATTCACCATATGACTATGTTAATTTAATGTTTACAGAATAAAAAGTGACACAAATATCATGCATAATTCTGCAAGATAAGGCGTCCGAAAATGTCCAAGAAGTGTTACTGAAATAAATTAGTTATATGAATTATTCTATAAACTTTAGAAAATTCATTTAATTAGTTTTAAAATTCCTAAAAAATGAAAAATTCATGACCATCCGGTGCTTCATATTTTTATGAAGAGATATGCCAAGTTTCTTGTCATTTTGACAAAAAGAAAAGGCTTCAATTAATTTTTCAGAAGAAGAACAAAATCAAACAACTCATGAAATTTCAGAAAATGGACAAATCCATTATCCGTCAAAACGAAGAGGAGCTTTGGAAGATTAAATGGAAATAGAGATGAGAATTGAAGTGGGCTGCTGAAACCCAATATCAAAATGGACTCAAGGCCCATCGGAAAGTAGCAGGAGCCCATTGTATTTTCTCTTTTCACACGTGGCTGTGGGAGTCGGATCCTTTGGTCGGCAACTAAAAATGACCACCTAGTCGTTTTGTAATAGGAGCCGTCCGATTTGATTGGACGGTCGGATCTTTTAAGCGCCGAGAGAAGCGATCTTTTACGTTTCTCCGTTAACACCTTTTAATTTTCGTGATCTCTCTCCGTTTAAAGTCGGCTCTCCGCCTCGTCTTTTTTCTTAGTACCGTAGTATTGTTGTGCCTCTTCTCTCTACACACGAGCTCTTTCGCAGATCAGAGAGATGCCTCAAACCCCTCCACTCTTTGCGATCTGGCAGTGGACACTTGCGGCTTGTCTCAAAACCTCCCTCTCGATCCATCGAGCCTCTCTATCTCTCTTCTCTAGAGCTTTGACGCTGATTTCTCCAAGGAGACAAAATTTTGTATTTTTCTGAAATTTTTTAGTATTTGTTTGATATTTTATAAAATTCTTAATCTAAACAATTCTGGACCTTTCAATAACTATAATTTTAAAAAATCTCAAAAAAATAGTAAGTAAAATCAGAAAAATATAAAATTTGGTCTCTAATGAGATTTCAATATGGAGAACACATTGAACAGTTCGGATTGACTGTTAGAATCACAAAAATTGAGATTTGATCATAACTGACGGTTGCATCCGTCAGTCGTGGCTGATTTTAGCCCATCTCTGGTAATAATGCATATAAAGCGCAAATAATGCAATTCTGAGTATCATTTGAGCATTTCAATCGTTTCTGGATTCATTCTAAATTATTTCATCACAATAATTTAAATTTATACTCTTTATATTGTTTAGAATATATGACAATATTATTTTTTAGTCGAAAAGAAAAAAAAATTGTATATCGGAAACAAGGGAAGTCAAACAGAAGTACAGAACGTGTTAACACGAAACAAAGTATCTGATCTACAAAGCCATTCTAAATCCATGCATCTAGATCAAGGTAGAAATTTGTGCTTCCAATTTAGCGGACTTTGTTGCTCTATTGAATGCATACAACTAAAGTATCAGTTAGCTCACGTTCTAGTGTAGCAGTGTTGGACATATTCTCGGCTTGTATAATCTCGGCTTGTATCGCCTGCCTCTACAGGCTGTGATTATTAGGCTGGGTCTAAATATTTTTACAACCGTAGGCCTCTTTCGGGCCTATAGTCGTTGGACCAATCTATGGTTCAGGTTCATTGAAAGCACCTTTTATTTTTTAATCTCCAACGGTCCAGCCTCAAAGCAGGTGCAAATAATACTTCGGTGTTGCCAGTGATTTTTAAATAATCTAGACAAAGACAATTTAGACCGAAAAATTTAAAACTAACATTACTGTTCATTCGAATTTTGATAATAACAGTTAAATATTTGAAATTTAAAAAATAACGTTGTTGGATCGTCATCCGGATTGACGAAATCACAAAACGCTTGTATCGTCATCCGAATGACGAGCCAAGCTTGGATCAGAAATCCAATTGACGACCCAAATTTGGATCGTCATTCGGATGACGATCCAAACAAAAAATCCACACTTTTTAAGTTTCTGAAACTTTTTAAAAAAATTCATAAACATTTTTATATGTATATTAAAAAATATATGTATATAAAAATACATGTATATAAAATATATTAAAAATATGTTTATTTATACATTACATATATATAAAAAATTACATTACATATAAATATATTAAAAAATTATATACATTAAATATACATATAAAATATACAACAAAAAAATTATTGGACTATATTGTAAAAATATTAATTTTAGGGTCATTGGCGAAAAAAATTGAATATATTTTTGTTGAATTTATTCGCCGGTGATCCTAAAATTATTATTTTACATAATAGTCCAATAAAAAAATTGTTATACATTAAATATAGATATTAACATATAAATTTTTTTAATGTATAAATAAATATACAAAGAAATGTATGTACATAATGATATGTATCATATATTTTAATTATATATAATAATATGTATTTAATATATAAAATATATGTTACATTATATATATATGTATAAATAAATATTACAAACATATACAATATTATGTATTTAATATGCATAATTTAATTATATACTTATATTTTTATAATGGATGTTTTAATTATGTTTTATTTTTAATCATAAATTATATATTTTGTAATAATAAAAATTTTGGGAGCTAAAATGTAAAATTCGCATTAAAAAAAGTTTCTGAAATTTTTTAAAAATGTGGGTTTTTTGTTTGGGTACGTCATTTCGAATGACGATTCAAACTTGTGATTTCGTCAATCCGGATGACGATCCAACGATGTTATTTTTAAAATTTTAAATTTTTAACTGTTATTATCGAAATTCGAGTGAACAGTGACATTAGTTTTAATTTTTTTCCGGCAATCTAGAGAAGTGAGGCCAATTTCAAATGGCAAACCATAAATTATAACGTTCTACCTAAATTACCCTCAACTTTGTATTCTTTAACATTGGACCCCACAAAATTGATAGTTCCGTTCAAATTAAGATAAAAGGGATAATATTGTCCTTTCAAAAGTTTAAAAGCATCAACTTCGGCATATGATTTTTGAATGTGGATCAAGGAATTCCATTCCATTCCTTGATATCTTCATTTTCATATACTTTCTTATCTTTCAGGAGCAGAGCCTGAGCAACTTGTGAAGGGATCAGAACCCAATAAATAGGTGAAGTATAACGTTCGATTTAGATATGTTGTCTTAACTTGGAGCAGCCATAGGTGAAATATATAATTTTTAACAAGTTTACTTTCCTTTAACGGAAACTTTGGAAAAATGAATCACTTTATTCAAAAAAAAAAAAAAGATGGAAAAGAAATATACATGCATACATAATATGCAAAGCAAACAAATACAACAAAAAAAATTAACTAATAGGTTATATTCACACAATTTGGCGTCAAATCTATTGCGGATTTGGAAGCCTGCTATTTGCGGCTGACACGCGAGACCCCCACTCAAGTAGTTCTTTACTTGTGTCATCCTTGTGCACAATCACCTCTATGAAACACAAGCAATCATGCTTCGGCCCTGTTGCTGTCTCTATAGCATCCTTCAATTCTTCCTCGCATGTTACCTGAGTTAATTTTCAGGATAATGGTCAACTATTTAATATAAAAACTTTAGATTTGAAATGAGATTTTAATATAAACCAAGATAAACCTTAGCAGTCCAGCAATTTCCCTCGTTGTTGTGGATGGCATCAACTAGGCCAGTGTAGTTCCAGTTCTTGATCACATTGTATGGGCCATCATGGATTTCTACTTCAATAGTGTAGCCACCATTGTTTATCAGAAATATGATGGTGTTCTGACCACAACGGATCATGGTCGACACATCCTGAGCTGTTACCTGAGAAAATTGACATTTCCAATGGTTAAGATTTGTTACCAGCTAATTTACTTGAAATGATGATTGGATTAATGAGATGATTACCTGGAAGCTACCATCACCGATGCAGGCAATCACTCGCTTATCTGTAGCAGCTTGTGCGTAACCAAGTGTTGCCCCAACAGACCACCCGATCGAACCATATTGCATTTGGAATTCATAGCTACAAAATCATTGCAATCACTCATCAGAACAATGAACCCATCACCATCAGAGAATTCGAAAAACTATACTATGCAACGTGTAATGATTTATAGTTAAAATATCATACCCACAGCCCTCAGGTAATTTGAGCTTCTGGCAATTGAACCACGAGTCGCCAGTTTCAGCAATTACTGCAGTGTTACCAGAAAGCAAATTCTGTATATGCTTAAACAGAATATTAACCCTTAATGGTTCTTTAGGAGCAGACTCGAGTGGCTGCCCGTGCGGCACGAAAATCCTCCTGTAATTCTCATAAGCAGTTGTATTCTTCTTGATCCTCTTTGCAAGAGCCTGGAGAAAGTCCTTCATGTAGACGCAACCAAAAGCGGGCCCATTTGCCACAATGACACGGTCAGGCTCTACAATGATTGCCTTCTCCTTCTTCAGAAGGAGAGAGTATCCAGCCGAGCTGTAGTCATTGAAAATGGGGCCTGCAAAGATGTAGGCATCCGCAGATTCAACAATTTCTGCACAGAAGGCAGTACTGACGGCACCCCAGTATGTACCAATGAAGTGCGGTAGGTTCTCTGGTACAAGTCCCTTAGCAGATGGCATGACTGCCACTGGGTAGCCCGACGTACCAGCGAGCTCAACGAAGGCACTTTTGGCCTTTGCCACACGGATCTTGGGCCCACCTACCATGACAGGTTTAACAGCTTTGCTCAGAATCGTCAAGGTTGCCTCCACCGCTGCCTCAAGCCCTCTCTGGTTGCTCACTCTGGAATATATATATGCCACAAAATGTTGTTTATTAATGATCACCGAATGGTTTTACCACAATAAATCTGCCAAAAGAACTAACTAGGGGGAAAAGAGAAATATTACTTGGGGTTGAGAGAGAACGGAACAGGCTCGCGGCTGAAGGTAGGATGAGGGATAGCTGGGAGATTACAACTGATGCTAATATACACAGGTTTGCTCTCCTTAAGAGCTGTTGAAATTGCTGTGTCAATCTGCTCGTGTGCATCTTCCAAGTTGTTAACCACCGCCTGATTTCAACATTTATTAAAAACAATCATAACCATATATTGACAACCAGCTCTTGGTCTAGTGACAATGAACAATACATCTCAAGTGAGAGATCGCAGGTTCGAATCCGGCTAGGTCTTTATATAGACATTTAATTTAAAAATAAGTTGGAAGGTGTTATCTCACATTTATATTGCTATTCTGACCAGACTTTACATCGAAATTGTTACTAAAACTTTGATTTATTGCTGTTTTTGCTTTTCTTTGCCAGTTTTGGCACTGCCTTTTGCACTTTGATCTTATTTGTAGGAATCCAAGGAAATCAGCAAGGAAAGCAGCAATTCAGGTGCTAGATGACTCATGCCTAGCCTAGACCAAGCCCCGACTCAACCCGATGAGGCGACCCCGCTCGAATCAAGCCATTTCGCGAACCAGACTCTTCAATTCGGACCGAATTCCCCTGAATTCGGACCGAATTCCTGTGCAGACAGATCTTCTGAAATCCAGCGACATCAATTCGGTCCGAATTCCTCCTAATTCGGACCGAATTGCCATATGCGGAAAGTGTTCTGGCAGCGTTCTGGAGGCGTTTTCTCCATTTGGAAGCCTCGATTTCCGCCCAAATTGAAGGGGAATTGATGTGACAGCTGCTGAGGAGGATATAGGCGCCTTCCTTGTATAGAGGGGGGCATTCTTCATTCCATTTCTCTCCCCTTCTCTCCCCGGCAGATCCAGATCGATTTTTGGCTCTTTCTCTTGGCTTTTGGGCGACTGTGACAGGGGTTAGGCTCGAGATTTCGCTGTGGTTGCTGCTCCGACGGATTCCCTACCTTCTAGTGTGCATTTGGCAGTGGTTTTATCTCATAGACTGGTTTATTTGTGTATTTCTAGTACTATTTCTCTATTTTTCTGGTTTTATGGATTGTTTAGTTCTATATTCTGTTATTTGCATTGTTACTCTTAGTATGTTAGGCTAAAAACTCTTTGCTTTAGGGAACGATGTAGCTTAGATCTAGGTTTTGCTTGGTTTATTTGTTTTGTTGATGGATGAAGTCAATTACCCTTGGGATTTTAATTGAAACTGCTTGTGTTTGGACTGTTTACTACTTGTATTGCTCGACTTTTGTACGCGCGCATTAGTTGGGAACTTCTTTACATTATATTAATCGAGTCCCGTGCAAGTATTTCGAGGTAGGTCAATGGCGAAAGTCGACCAGTTAGTAACCAAAAGTAAACACTTCTAGTTAGGCGAAAATCTAACTAGATACCTCGTAGAAAACCATTGGTAAACTTGAGTAGGTCCACCGAACAACGAAAGTTGGGGGTGCAATACACTCGATGAGGGTTATTCAACACTAGATCCCATTCCAAATACCGTACCCAATAGGCGAAAGCAGAGGGTTAGGGAGTTAGGTTTGGCTAGATGGATCCTTGGCTTGAATAAATCAACGAAACGGTAAACCATAGCATTTACACAGTGGATTAGCAAGGCCGAATACGAAAGTGCTAGGTCTTGCGACTCTGTGGCCGGTTCTAAGCGAAATCGAACCCTAAGGCGTTTTCATTATCATATCTCTATCCGTAGAAAACCCCAAAATTATTCATTTCAATTGTTTTGCATATTCTTGATTACTTGCAATTGCATTCCTTTATTTTAATTTAATTTGTTCTACTCGTGATTTCGATTCTCTTCTCAATTTTTACTGTCTAGATTTAACGAAATAATAAGAATAATATTCATATCCATCTTTGTGGGTTCGACACCTTTACTCTACTACGAACGACTAGTCGAGTACAAGGATTTATTTGTTTGACCTTGGTTCATACCCTCGATCAAAATGGCGCCGTTGCCGGGGATGGCGTTATGATATTATTTCTTATTAAAGTAATTAGAGACTAGACTCATTCTTTTATTCTTTTTACTCATTCAGTACATTTGTTGTTGTATCTCTTGTGTGTAGGTTAACGCTGGCTAGAGGATCAAGAAACACCCAACCCCAAATTCCACACGAATACAACCTAAGGGGTAAGGGAGACAACCCTCACGAAGCTTCTAGCTCGAGCACAACGCAAGCCGTTGCTCGCAAGGGGAAGAAGCAACAACAACCAGCACCGAATCCGGACCGAATTCCGCCCAATCCGGTCCGAATCGAAACTCAACAAATTCCAGAAGGTCCAATTCGGTCCGAATTCCAACCTATTCGGACCGAATTCCTGCAGAATCTGCAGACGGGCGAAGGAACAAGCGTTCCAATGGCCGATCGAACTGATGAAGCTAGGCAACTTGAGGCTCTACGTCTTGAGTTAGAGGCCACACAGCAAAGGATTCTCCAAGAACGACTCGCCCTCGAGCAAGAGCGACTCGTCTTTGAGGAAGAGCGCAATGGAAATTTCAATAATGGCGGTAGCATCCATGGAGCACCGGTTATTCCCGACGAAGCTCAGGGGCCACACAAAACTCTCCGCGAACACTCTGCCCCTCGAGTTCAAGACGTGGATGGACCGATCGTGATTAGAGGAATCGCCGCAAATAACATGCAAATCAATCCCGCGCATGTCGCGCTCGTGCAACAAAACCAATTCTATGGGGCTGACCAAGAGGACCCACATGCACACTTACAAGCTTTTCTTGATTGCACCAAATTGTTGAAATTCAACGGGGTTTCCCCGGATTCTATTAGACTTCTCTTGTTTCATTTTTCTCTTAGGGATAAGGCCAAAAAATGGTACAATACACTGAAAAGAGGGTCAATAGATAGTTGGGAAGCCATGGCTAGTATTTTCCTTGAACGGTATTTTCCAGCAAAAAGAGCCTTTGAAATTAGGAGGGAAATCACAAATTTCAAACAAAGGGGTGATGAATCTTATAGGGAAGCTTGGGAACGGTTTAGAGACCTAGAGAATTCTTGTCCTAACCATGGAATTCAGGATTGGTTAACCATCCATTCATTTTATAACGGTCTTTATGATGGTATTAAAGTGAATGTTGATGCTCTTTCAGGTGGAAGTTTCACGCAGCTCGATGCGGAGCAAGCACGTGCAGCCATTGAGAGATGTGCGCTGCACTACAATTGGCCGGCGCCTAACCCGTCAAGAGGCAACCCAATTCGACACGAGGTTAAGGAAGTCCAAGACACTCGCGACAGGATCGCCTATCTCGAGGCCGAGCTTGCTAAGATGCAATCGATTAGTGGCACTCACTTGCTCTCGAAAGAGTGCGGAGTGTGTGGGGAGGAAGGGCACAAATCTCCAGATTGCCCTCTCCAGTATGGAGATCCCGCACCAGAGGAAGTCAATTCCTTTGAGGACGTCCGTAACTGGTACCAAGGAGTTAATGGGAATAATGAGACAGGGGGTAACCAAGGCAACTTCCAAAACCGCGGGTTTGTCCCGAGGAGGATATACAACAACCGTCCTGGAAACCCACCTCAACCGAATCAAAATCGAGGCCCCATGCCCAACAACGATCGAGGGCAGAATTTTCAAAGAAAACCCTACGTTACACCTGAGCTCGAACACTTTGTTGAGACTCAAAATGCCTTAAATGAGAAGCTCCTTGATGGAATGGCCAAACTCCAAAAAGAAGCCGGAGCCGCCTCGCGAGTGGAAAAGATGATCGAGGGGTTCTTTGCATCTCAAAACACTCGCGAACAAGGGAAGCTCCCAAGTCAACCCGAGCCAAACCCTCGCGCGGAGATCAACGCGGTGCACACACTTAGGAGTGGCACCCAATACAAGGACCCGCCTATGCCCAAAGAAGTCCAGCCGAAAGTTGCACCTGCAGCTGGACCTGAAGCGAATTCGGACCGAATTCCACCTAATTCGGACCGAATTGCTTCGCAACGAATTCCAGAACCTCTAATTCGGACCGAATCGGAGCCAATTCGGACCGAATTCGAAGGGACCAAACGTACATCTGCCCCAAATCCACTGCTGAAAGCTCCCGATCAGCGCATAAGAGCCCCATTTCCTCAAAGATTGGCTAAAGCGAAGGTAAACGAGCAGTTCAAAAGGTTCTTAGAGGTAATTAGGGGTTTGAGAATCACCATTCCTTTCACTGATGCAATTACTCAGATTCACTCTTATGCCAAATTCTTAAAAGATCTGATTACTCACAAATTTCTTTTAGAAGAGTTCAAAAGTGCAGGGATTACAGAGCATTGCAACATGGTGATTCAAAAGAAGATGCCCGTTAAGATGGACGATCCGGGTAGATTCACCATACCGTGCACTATTGGCGGAGCTCAGATCAAAAGGGCCCTGTGTGACAATGGGGCAAGCGTGAGTTTGATGCCCAAATCCGTGTTCGACCGGATCGGCATTGGGAGATTGAAACCTTCGAACACCACTCTCAAACTCGCAGATTCGTCGATCCGACTGCCCATTGGTGAGATCGAGGACATCCCAGTCAAGCTCGGTAAATTCTTTGTACCTGGTGATTTTGTGATAATGGACATGGAGGAAGACGAGGATGTTCCCATCATTTTGGGACGCCCCTTCCTTAGAACTGCAGGTATCTTGATGGACATAAGAGACGGGACCATTCTGGTGAGAGTCGGCGGTGAGCAATGGGAATACTCCATCGACCAAGCTATGAAATGCTCAAACCAGCTCGAGTCTTGCTACCAAATCGACGTGGAGGAGATTCCGGTCGAAAAGCGACTCGAAGACCGGTACCTTGATGCTCTCACGACTTACCACGAGTTCCTCAGCGAAATACAAGAAGTAATAGCGGTGGAGGAATCGACAGGAGAGGCGACAGAAGAGCCAGAACCACAAAGCACCATCAATTCGGACCGAATTCCTACCAATTCGGACCGAATTGATGGCTCTGGAATTTCTGCAATTTTCTCATGTGGGAATTCGGACCGAATTCCTCCTGATTCGGACCGAATTCCAGCCCCTGGTCAGCCACCTCAAGTCGAATTAAAGCCCCTACCCGACACTTTAAGGTATGAGTTTCTTGGACCAAATCAAACCTACCCTGTTATTATTAACGCTGCTTTGGATGATGAGCAAACAGGGAAGCTTTTGGAGGAACTAAAAGCACATCGAAAAGCGATCGGGTATTCGATTGGGGACTTGAAGGGCATCCATCCATCCTTCTGCACACATCGCATCCTGATGGAAGACGACCACAAACCGACCATCGAGGCTCAAAGGAGGCTTAACCCCAACCTGAAAGAGGTTGTTAAAAAAGAGATTCTCAAGCTCCTCGATGCTGGAGTTATCTACCCGATCTCGGACAGCAAGTGGGTCAGCCCAGTCCATGTCGTTCCAAAGAAGGGCGGGACAACCGTGGTGAAAAATGAGAAAAACGAGCTGATTCAAACCCGAGTGGTGACGGGATGGCGCATGTGCATCGACTACCGTAAACTCAATGCTGCCACTCGCAATGATCATTTTCCCTTGCCATTCATCGACCAACTCCTCGAAAGACTTGCTTCTCACTCTTATTTTTGTTACCTAGATGGTTATTCTGGTTTCTTCCAAATACCCATCCACCCTGATGACCAAGAAAAGACCACATTCACTTGTCCATACGGTACATTTGCTTATAGGAGAATGCCATTTGGGCTGTGCAATGCGCCAGCAACTTTCCAACGTGCTATGATGGCCATATTTTCTGATTTGATTGAGAATGTTATGGAGGTATTCATGGACGATTTTTCCGTCTATGGTACTTCGTTTGACGTTTGTTTGACTAACCTCTCTAAAGTTTTGCAGCGTTGTGAAGAAGTCAATCTTGTCTTGAATTGGGAAAAATGTCATTTCATGGTGCAGACGGGAGTCGTGTTGGGACACGTGGTCACGGCAAACGGAATCGAGGTCGACAAAGCGAAAGTTCAAGTGATCGAGAAGCTCGGAATGCCATCCAACGTAAAGGACGTGCGAAGTTTCTTGGGACATGCCGGCTTCTACCGTCGATTTATCAAAGATTTCTCAAAAATTGCTAAACCTCTCACTAATCTATTGATTAAAGATATCGATTTTGTTGTCAATGATGATTGTCTCCATGCTTTTCAGGAACTAAAGAAAGCACTTATCACCGCACCAATATTGCAACCTCCGGACTGGTCCATGCCTTTTGAGCTCATGTGTGACGCCAGTGATTATGCGGTGGGAGCCGTTCTCGGTCAAAGGCGAGACAAGAAACCCGTGGCTATTTACTACGCGAGCAAGGTACTTGACCCAGCTCAACTGAACTATACCACCACGGAGAAGGAGTTGCTTGCCATCGTCTTTGCCCTCGACAAATTCAGATCCTACCTTGTGGGGTCAAAAGTGATAGTGTTCACAGACCATGCTGCAATCCGTTATCTTTTAGGCAAGAAAGATGCGAAACCGAGGCTAATAAGGTGGATTTTACTCCTCCAAGAATTCGACCTCGAGATAAGGGACAAAAAGGGCTCAGAAAACTCGGTGGCCGACCATTTGTCGCGATTACATGTTGAAAATAGCGAAGGGAAAGAGCTACCGATCAACGAATCCTTCCCAGACGAACATCTGATGATGATTCATTGTAATTCGGACCGAATTCCCCCTAATTCGGACCGAATTCCCCCTAATTCGGACCGAATTGAAGTCCCTGGATTTTCAGAAATTTTCTCATGTCAGAATTCGGACCGAATTCCACCCAATTCGGACCGAATTCGTTCCTCTGGAGCTGCCGACAGGATTTCTCAGCCTGGAATTCGGACCGAATTCCAGCCAATTCGGTCCGAATTCAATGCACCCTGGTACGCAGACTTGGCAAATTACCTAGCTAGCGGTGTGCTGCCTCCCGAAATGACTTACCAACAGAGAAAGAAGCTCAAATCGGATGCCAAGTACTATTTTTGGGAGGAGCCCTACCTGTTCAAGTTGGGCATCGATGATGTCTATCGCAGATGCATTCCTTATGAGGAAGTCCGACCCGTTCTCGCTCACTGCCATTCCTCAGCTTATGGCGGACATGCCTCTTTCTCCAAGACAGCCGCTAAGGTATTGCAATCTGGTCTCTACTGGCCCACTTTGTTTAAAGATGCTCGTTCTTTTGTTTTGTCTTGTGACCAGTGTCAAAGGACGGGAAACATATCCAAGCGGAGCGAGATGCCTCTCAACCCAATTCAAGAGGTGGAAGTCTTTGATGTTTGGGGCGTCGACTTTATGGGACCCTTCCCTTCCTCCTACGGAAATGAGTACATCTTGGTGGCGGTGGACTACGTATCCAAATGGGTCGAGGCGATCGCATGCAAGGCAGCCGACTCAAAAGCGGTAATCAAACTCTTTTCAAGGATAATTTTTCCTCGTTTTGGTGTCCCCAGGGCCGTGATAAGCGATGGAGGCAAGCACTTCATCAACCGTCAATTCGACAACCTCTTAAAGAGACACGGGGTCACGCACAAGGTGGCAACTCCCTACCACCCGCAAACGAGTGGTCAAGTCGAAATTTCAAACCGTGAGATCAAGAGCATTCTCGAAAAGACGGTGACGCGAACACGAAAGGATTGGGCCATGAAGCTCGACGATGCACTATGGGCATACAGAACCGCTTTCAAAACCCCGATTGGCATGAGCCCTTTCAAATTGGTGTATGGCAAGCCATGCCACTTACCGGTTGAAATCGAGCACAAAGCGCTTTGGGCGATTCGTACCCTCAATATGGACTTGCACGCAGCGGGTCAAAATAGAATCTTGGATTTACACGAGCTAGATGAGGTACGTTTCCATTCATATGAAAATGCAAAATTGTATAAAGAAAAAACGAAGTTGTTGCATGATAGGAATATCTCAAGGCGGGAGTTCAAAGAAGGCGATCTAGTGTTGCTTTTCAATTCGAGACTCAAGCTCTTCCCGGGAAAGCTCAAATCAAGATGGTCCGGACCATTCCGAGTCGTGAAAGTTTATCCTTTTGGAGCGGTGGACATATGCGACAAGAATTGCGAACCTTTCAAGGTCAACGGACAGCGCCTGAAGCACTACATCGCCAATCACGAAATAGGAGAAGCAAGGGTCGTTTCGCTTCTCGATCCACCCGAATTATGAGTCGACTGAGGGTCAAGCTAATGACCTTAAAGAAGCGCTACTTGGGAGGCAACCCAAGATTTTCTCTCACTTTCTCTCTCTTTATTTTAATTTCATTATTTCAAATTTCTTCGCATTTTAAATTATTTATTAGATTTCTCTAACGCTAACGTTTATCTCTTATTTATCTTTTTGCTCTAACGCTTAATATAGTACACTTATTTAGCTTGGGTTTCCTGCCAAGACATCCGAAACTAATGCCAATCTTATTTTCCGATTTTCAGAGAAGGGGGTGAATTCGGTCCGAATTCCATTGAATCCAGCCCGAATCGAAGTCTTGAATCTCAAATCTCGACAATTCCATTGAGGACAATGGAAAATTCAAGTTTGGGGGGGGCCAACAAGGGCCCAACAACAAACAAAGGCAAGCCCAGGCCCAAAAAAAAAAAAAAAAAATTTCGGATCCGACCCAGACCCGACCCGTTTCCCCCCCTCTTTTCTCCCTTCGTCCCCTCCTTCTCTCCCATTCGACCGAACCCAACACAACTCAAACCAAAAAGTCACCTCTCCTAAAACCCCTCTCTCTCGGCCGCCGCTCCTCCTAGCCGCGCCACCCCTACACCCACCCGTTCCGCTAGATCGGACCACCATTCTCCTCTCCTCTTCACTCTCTCTCTCGTGGTACCCTTCACTCCCCCTATCTCTCTCTCTTTCAACCCTAACAAAGCCGACCCGCTTGACCCGTTTGCACCTCCCAACCTCAATACAACATGTCGGGCCGAGTCACCCGCGGTTCTTCCGGCTCCGGGAAGGACAAAGGCAAGAGGAAACAAGCCCAAGGCGAGTCCTCCCGCCGCACCCCTTCCAAGCAACCGAAACCGAGGCCGCACCTCCAAGTCGATTACGACTCCGACCCGGAGGACGAGAACAGCCACTATGATCCAGAGGCACGTCCTCTCGAGCGGCAACTTGGCTTCTCCATCCCCACCCGCCGCATGCTCCACTACCTCCAAGCTCTTCTAGACCGAGCCATTGAAAACACCCGGCTTGTATGCCTTAACACCCTGGACACATTGGGTGTCGTAGATGATTTCGTGCATCTCACCGAAGCCCTCGGCTTCAGCCTCAAGTTTTGGAATCACAATTTCCAAACTTACCGCCTACCGACCCTTGAATTCTTGGCCTCGTTGAGGATCAAGTACAACAATGAAGAGAAAATCAATTAAATCAAGTTCCGACTTTCCGACGAAACTCACCGCATTGATTCGGATGAGTTAGACTTGATAATGGGATTTCATGCCGACTCTGTGGACGAAGCGCCTCTCTACCGGGCGGAATGGCCGCAAGGTAAACTTGACTTGTGGAAGGCAATTACTGGGCAGCAACTACCGCTGCGTTACAAGACACGATTCATTCAACACCCCACCATTCGCATCATGCAAAGGGTTTTAGCTCAAACCATCTTCGCACGCGGTGAGTCTTCTAATCAATTGAATGATGATGAGGGTCGGTTGATCGACCATATGTTGAGATTGCAACCCGTCAAGCCTTATCTCTCCATGATAATGGCTATGCATTGGGGTAATGTACGGGACAAGGGAAGGACCGGGGGGAGCATTACAATAGGAGCATATATCACGTTGATTGCAAAGGAAAAGGGGATCGAGATAAATACCACTGAGACGTGCTCCGGCCCCCGCCTCATGAACCTGAAATACTTCTCCGATGTCCACTTCATAAGAATTGTGAGGGAAGGTGGACATATTCTGTACAAGTTGCAGATGGAAGGTCGTCCCGACCTTGACTTACCCTACAACGCACCGGTTGATTACCGGCCTCACACTTGGCTCCTCCCACCTCACCAAGAACCGGCAGCTCAAGCCGAAGCCCACGGACCCGTGCACATGGAAGAAGAACCACAAGCCGAGCCACAAATGCCCCAAGCACATGGCATGCCTCAGGACCAACCGGCTTGGTTCTCTCAATTCATGAACCTCTCTATCTCCACTAGAGAGGATGCACGTGAGGCAAGACGCCTAGCAGCAGAAAATGCAGAGGGAATCGCTCGTTTCAACGAGCGTGTTGATGTCATCGAGCAAAACCAAGCCGAATGGAATTTCCGCTACGAGCACGGCTATTGGCAAGACAATGCCCCGCAGCCGTACTATCCAGAGCAAGACATCGACCCCTACGACATCTTCACCAACCCTCCTCACTACTCGGATGATGAGCCCGCGCGCACCTCAGGCGGGCATGATTTCTCTTTCTTCTGATCCGATTGGTTTCCTTTTTCCCTCCTATTTTATTTTTCTCTGTGTTGCATTGGGGACAATGCCTTATTTAAGTTTGGGGGGGGAGGAAAAACGAAACAAGCCCTTATTCTCTTGAAAAATTCGTCAAATTGCTTGTTTTCTGAAAAATTTTCGCAAAAACAGAGCTCCTAATTCGGACCGAATCCATATGAATTCGGACCGAATTCCTGCGTCTGCTGAGAAATAAGTTGGACAGAACCTCTAATTCGGTCCGAATTCGTATGAATTCGGTCCGAATTGCTTGCCTGATTTTTGACAGAACGACGAATTCGGTCCGAATTCGTCTGAATTCGGTCCGAATTCTTCCTTGATCCTTCTGAACTGAGTCACGATTGTTTTTAAACTGATTTTGAGGGTTGGGGACTTGATTTTAAGCATAGCTAAGCTCTTCTTGATGTTGATTCATTGCAAAAACTCAGTGTTTAACTTCTTTTCTTAAAATCTTGATTTGGATTTCGAAAACTCTCGTTGTTGAGGCGTTTTGGGTTTGTCCAAGTACCAATGGGCCGAGGGATTTCAAAACTAAGGGTATTTGGGTCCAAAAATTTGGTTGCTTAAGAGTCGTTTGAACACAAGTTAGTCAAAACTGAAACCTTTCGCCGAGTGAACGGACTTGTGAAACCGCTTGATTTTGAAAAAAGATTTTGATATCCTTAGAAATTGTAAAGTGAACCCTGTCTCGTGAATGAAATTGCTTTAAGGCTTGAATCACCAACAAGCAACCTCAAATTGGACAATTTAAAATAGTTGTGAAAACGAGGAGCGTTGAGACTTCTTTACACCAACTTAACCACAAACTCTGGGGGCGGAGCTAGTAGCAAAAATTGTGTAAAAACCGGACCGACCTCCCTGGTGTGACATGTGCCAGTAGCTAAGCTTGGAGGGTGGGGCTAGTTGCGGGCTGTCAGGAATCGATACCTCAAAGCTCTCGAGGACGATTGGGTAGTCCCTGCTAGTCTCATAGTGGACCGTAGCAAATAAATTGCAAAAGAAACTAGACCAAACCCACTGGTGCGACATGTGCCAGTAGCTCACTCGAAGTCAATGATTCGCGCTTAATCCTCTAGGGTGCAAAGCCCCACGACTCGACTTGCAGAATCAAAAATTGGTGAAAGATCGAAAATTGTTTTGAGAAGGGAGCCACTATAAGATTTCTAATTAGAACAAAAATTCTTTTGCAAAACCTTTCGGGTCATGGGAATGAACGGGTGAATAAGCTCGGGTTTGCATTGTGATTAAATGAATAGAAGCTAGGACCCTTAGCCCTCGGTGAAGGTTTCCTTAGGACCAAGAGTTGCCTGAACAGAATCAAAACAACTTGACCCTAGTTTGAGAACCCCAATTGAGCATTTCTCGAAAAGCGTGAATCGAAATCAAACTGAACTGTGCACTAAATCAATTTCCAAACTCCAAATGTCAATTTCGATCGTAAGCCTAAGTCTTGTCATTTCTTCTAAATTTAGAGTTTTGCTTAGGGACAAGCAAGATTTAAGTTTGGGGGGATTTGTTATCTCACATTTATATTGCTATTCTGACCAGACTTTACATCGAAATTGTTACTAAAACTTTGATTTATTGCTGTTTTTGCTTTTCTTTGCCAGTTTTGGCACTGCCTTTTGCACTTTGATCTTATTTGTAGGAATCCAAGGAAATCAGCAAGGAAAGCAGCAATTCAGGTGCTAGATGACTCATGCCTAGCCTAGACCAAGCCCCGACTCAACCCGATGAGGCGACCCCGCTCGAATCAAGCCATTTCGCGAACCAGACTCTTCAATTCGGACCGAATTCCCCTGAATTCGGACCGAATTCCTGTGCAGACAGATCTTCTGAAATCCAGCGACATCAATTCGGTCCGAATTCCTCCTAATTCGGACCGAATTGCCATATGCGGAAAGTGTTCTGGCAGCGTTCTGGAGGCGTTTTCTCCATTTGGAAGCCTCGATTTCCGCCCAAATTGAAGGGGAATTGATGTGACAGCTGCTGAGGAGGATATAGGCGCCTTCCTTGTATAGAGGGGGGCATTCTTCATTCCATTTCTCTCCCCTTCTCTCCCCAGCAGATCCAGATCGATTTTTGGCTCTTTCTCTTGGCTTTTGGGCGACTGTGACAGGGGTTAGGCTCGAGATTTCGCTGTGGTTGCTGCTCCGACGGATTCCCTACCTTCTAGTGTGCATTTGGCAGTGGTTTTATCTCATAGACTGGTTTATTTGTGTATTTCTAGTACTATTTCTCTATTTTTCTGGTTTTATGGATTGTTTAGTTCTATATTCTGTTATTTGCATTGTTACTCTTAGTATGTTAGGCTAAAAACTCTTTGCTTTAGGGAACGATGTAGCTTAGATCTAGGTTTTGCTTGGTTTATTTGTTTTGTTGATGGATGAAGTCAATTACCCTTGGGATTTTAATTGAAACTGCTTGTGTTTGGACTGTTTACTACTTGTATTGCTCGACTTTTGTACGCGCGCATTAGTTGGGAACTTCTTTACATTATATTAATCGAGTCCCGTGCAAGTATTTCGAGGTAGGTCAATGGCGAAAGTCGACCAGTTAGTAACCAAAAGTAAACACTTCTAGTTAGGCGAAAATCTAACTAGATACCTCGTAGAAAACCATTGGTAAACTTGAGTAGGTCCACCGAACAACGAAAGTTGGGGGTGCAATACACTCGATGAGGGTTATTCAACACTAGATCCCATTCCAAATACCGTACCCAATAGGCGAAAGCGGAGGGTTAGGGAGTTAGGTTTGGCTAGATGGATCCTTGGCTTGAATAAATCAACGAAACGGTAAACCATAGCATTTACACAGTGGATTAGCAAGGCCGAATACGAAAGTGCTAGGTCTTGCGACTCTGTGGCCGGTTCTAAGCGAAATCGAACCCTAAGGCGTTTTCATTATCATATCTCTATCCGTAGAAAACCCCAAAATTATTCATTTCAATTGTTTTGCATATTCTTGATTACTTGCAATTGCATTCCTTTATTTTAATTTAATTTGTTCTACTCGTGATTTCGATTCTCTTCTCAATTTTTACTGGTTAGATTTAACGAAATAATAAGAATAATATTCATATCCATCTCTGTGGGTTCGACACCTTTACTCTACTACGAACGACTAGTCGAGTACAAGGATTTATTTGTTTGACCTTGGTTCATACCCTCGATCAGAAGGCTTGACCCAATTAATCTTTAAAAAAAAATCATAACCATATTGTACAAAAACGAAACAAAAAAAAAAGCAAAAAATATGGATTCTTATAATTATCTAATTACCTGGTAGCAGGTTATGGTTTGGAAGCACCGGAGCTCCTGAGAGAAATCGGGCAATCCAATAGTGTGATGCAGAATCCTGTTTGTGCCATAGTCGTTCGAGTTGGGCCCACCAACAATACAGATGACAGGCAAGTTCTCGCTATAGGCTCCGGCAATGGCATTAAGCACACTCAAGCCTCCAACAGTGAAAGTAACAACACAGGCACCGACACCACGAGCCCTCGCATAGCCATCAGCAGCATATCCAGCATTCAATTCATTGCAACAGCCGATCAGGTTGAGCCCGGGCTCAGCAAGGAGGTGGTCAAGCAAGGTGAGGTTGAAGTCCCCGGGAACAGAAAAAACATCATTGACACCCGCCTGGACCAACCGACGAGCGACATGTCGGCCAAGGGTTGCTTCAGAGGCTGAGGTAAGAGGAGCAGGGGAGATTGGATGGCAGGGTACTGTCGGGGGATGGCCCACCGTGCCGTTGGTGGGTGCCTTGCCATTGCCATTGGTGGAGTTGATTTTGACGTCCATGGAGAGTGGTAGAGGAGAGGACAGCGGGAGTTCAATTTAATTAATTTCTTGTGTGCACTTGTTGGGTGTATTAGTTGCGTTCATGGAGGTATATAAAGGAGGATGAAGAGATTAGTCCAGGACGTTCCGAAGAGAATGCTAGTTAATTTAATTAATTGACTAATTGCGTTCAATGGTTTTTTGGCTGGAATGAAAACCACGGTGGTGTTGACCAGTTTATAACTTTTGTCGTTTAGTTGGTGTGGGTCCCTTCTGTCGGCGACACAGGACTAATTGGGCCGCAGAATCTGCCTCGGACCTGGTTAGCAGTGTGGTTTTGGTTAAGAGGGCCACTTGGATTCATATTAGAAAGAAATTAAAAACTATATATTAGGGGTGCTTCTGTTCTGAGTACCGACGAATTGATTCAAAGTCGTTGAAATAATTAATAGCTATTTAATTAATGGCTAAATCCGTGGATTTATATGCAGTATTTAATTGCGGAAAGAATACTCTAGATTATAGTGACTTGTGTCTATGGCTCCCTGTAAAATATCGTCCAATTAGACAATCACTAAAAGGTTTAATTAACGTTCTCTAAAAAATAAACCAGCGAATATTTAAGTTTCATAAATACAAAAATGAAAGAGTTGAATTTCTCGCACCTTCAGAAATGCAGTTGCTATGGGGATTAAGATTATTTTGCATGCTACACACAGCTACGGTATAATTTATGACTTTGCTGTATGCATGTCAATTAAGAATAAAAAATTACGCAACCATAAATTTGAAATCCACAGTTATGGAGGTTTGATAGTAATGTAAATTAATTAATTAATTAACAAATGAAATAAGTTATGAAAATATAAGAATTTTTATTTTTATTTCAGCAAAAGTACGCATGAAATTCATTCCACACACAAAAGTCGGAAAGAAACAAAAATAAATAAAACGAAGTCGGAGAAAAACAGAAAATAATAACCTCACAAAAGATACAATTATAGCATAGTTCGGGAGATGACCAATATTTTTTGCTCCCCGCTGCCTTGAGCTCCATTACTAATGTAAATAATTTTATTTTATAAAAGTATCCAAGTATATTTCATGAATTTATCCACATATAGCCAAATTCATTTCAAATTTGTAAGGCCCTCATAGAAACCTCATTAATTTTATAATTATCATAAACTATTGGTAACGCACAAAATAATGCAACCAAAATGGCTTATAATATCATATGAAATAAATTAATTAAAAGAATTATTCTCCAAAGACTTGGAAAAATTATTTTAGTTAGTTTCGGGTCCAAAAATTTGGAAAAACGAGTTATAAACATATATGCAAAATTCCATGACCAAACAAGCTTGACATAGCCTTCAGATAATTTTAAAAGCAAAGAGGAGCACTAAAAATGCTTTGAAATGGAGGGGAGCTGGGGAGGCCAACGTTCGATTGGAGAGGAGAAACAGCAGGAAAAAATAGGGCTGAAAACGGTAGTCGTTTCGATCGTTTTTTCGTTTCGTTTCGTCTGGAACGGAACGGTAACGGATAAGGATTTCGGTTTCATTTAAGGAACGGAACAACTAACGCAAATAGAAATTCTGTTTCGTCTTATAACGGAACGGTTAGCGAAACTGGTACGTTTCGTGGTCGTTTATTTCGCGAATTTCGTCTAAGAATTCTACCATGGTATTATTATTGAATTGCAGAGGACGAGGCGGAGAGAACTATGCAGAGAGAATTAGGTCTTTGCGCCGCTCACCTCTCTATCTCTTCTTCCTCTCTTTTTCCGCCTCGCATCTCTCTCTTCTCTCTCTCTCTCTCTCTCTCTCTCGCGCAATACCCAGACAGAGACTCTCTGCCTCTCTTCTCCGATCAGACAACAGCACCACGGATATCTTCTCTTCTCCGATCGACAGCACCACGGACCACAACACCTCTCTCACCTTTCTTCTCCGATCGACAGCACCACAACACCTCCACCACAACCACCCACCTCACAAAACCCCACCTCCAACTGCGTTGATCCGTCTCCTCACTGCATCGATCCACTACCCTCTCGACTCTCTTCTTTCCTCACTGCTTCCCTTAATCTCCAAACACTACTTCCGTCAGTCTTAACTCCCACCTCTGCTCACTGTCACCTCAGGAAGCACAACAATCACTCGAAGCACAGCCACTTCTCCTCACTGCCTCCCTCAGTTTTGACTCCCTGCTCTCCTCACTACCTCCGTCAGACTTGATCCCTCAAAGTAGAAGCATGCTTTTTTTTTTTCTTCTTCTTCTAAATCGAAGGTAATTGGTCTGATTTTGAACTATTTTGGGAATAATAGGGACCTAATTTGGTCTATTTTGAACAAATTTGGGTTTGTATGAACTGATTTTGGAATGATTTTGGTCTAATTTAAACAGCTGATTAAAAAAGATGTATATGTTGGGGCTTTTAATTTAACAACTTTTAATTTCTATGCAGTATCTCTTTTTAACAGAAATTGCATTTAGTGATGTAATTTTAACAACGGATTTTTTGCCTGACGATTCCTGGTCAAAGCTTATCTTCTTCATGTTTGAAGCCATGGTTTTGAATTCATGTGAGCAAACCCTAAGCCCTCAATTATAGCTGATAAATTTGTATTTTTTTTTTCTGGCATCAGTTTTTTTTCTTTTCTGGCAACTGTTTTTTTTTCGGGCATATGAATGAAAGTATGTTTTTCTGAAAATTTTATCTAGCAATTTTGTATTGTTTTTATGGCATTTTTTTTATTTT
>JAMFTS010001178.1:5000-27275 GCA_028095005.1 Rhynchospora pubera | reverse complement strand
TTCATTACAGAAAAAAAATAGCATTCATACTCATAACTCAAGTTAAAAAATAATATTTTTGAAAAAGTTCAAAAGGAAAATCCTTATTGATTTCTTGAGCTGTCTCTAAACTCTTTTGCTTGTCTTATCTCTAACCTACTGATATCTGTCAATATCACCAATTCCATTGTTGAGACAATTTCAAATAGTGTTTTCTTGTTCCGGAATTTTTTATATTTTTTTTCTAGAATCTTTGGGTTTATACATTACTTCGGAAACCTTTATTCCTGTCAAAAGGAAAGCAACATACCTTTTTTTTATTTTCTTCTTTTCTTTATAAATCAAATACGAAGGATTCACTCCCATTCCACCTTATGATCAAAAGAGTTTTACCAGTTTCCAACAACCTTTCTTTTTATTTTTTCTACTTGTTCGAATTGGTTTTTCGCTTTTTGATTTCGATACTAAAAATATACTTACAAAGATTGGTTTAAATTAGTTGAATTTTATTAATTAATTCTCACTAACCCTAGATTCTTTCCCCTGTTTGATAAACAATCAAGTTTTTTTATCTCGAGCTCCATCATGTACTGTTTACTGACAACCTAATATCAATTAGGCTTTTGACAGAACAGAACAGATTATGTCGAGCCAAGAGCATCTTCATTACTATAGAAAATGGTGGATATAAAAATCCACAGACAATTATGTCCTTCAAGTCGCACGTTGCTTTTTACCACATCGTTTCAAACGAAGTTTTATCATGACAGTCTTCTAATTTTATTTAGAAACAGTATGGAATTGATTCCATATGGAATCATGAATAGTCATTGGTTCAACCGATAATAGTCCATATCTATCCGATAGGTAAAGAAAAGAATATTGTGAAATTTACTGAGATCTTTTACAGAAAAATCAACGGAATCTGCCTAATCTTGGTTAGGCTTTGTGTCTTTGCTATCTCTTTCCTCTGCGGAATCGCCGCTCATTGGATTTGTGTTTTCTGGGTCCAACAATGATTTAGGAGAAGTGGGATCCTCCATTGCTTTATGATCATCTTTGGTTTGTTCTATCCCATCAGAGAATACTCGGGGACGGGGAAATCGATACACAATCCTTCCTCTTTTTGAATCAAACTCACTGATTTCGATCTTGACTCTATCCCCATGTACTACAAGTATATGATTACGACGTATATTGCCAGAGAGATAACCCAGAACGATTTGATTATTATGATCCAAACGCACGTGGAAAAGGATATCTTTGATCGGGTCCACAATGGTTCCTTCATACACAAGTCGTCTTTTCCTGTTGTTATCTTTTCTAGGAGTGCCACTCTTGTTTTTTTTCATAAACAACATGGATTCGATTCATATTAATAAATTTTTATTTAACCCTAACTAATTCAAATTGCTGGTTTCTCTTTAATGCAAAAGAGAGTTGTTCTCTCTAACTTTTTCCCTATATTTTTAAATCGTCAAAAAATATCTGCGAAACCAAAAGTTATCGGTTCAAATCCAAGGAAGGCCTTTTTCTATTTTAAAATAGAAAAGGAGTTCTCTTGAAACCTACCCATGAGAGCCATAGGCTATCCCCGTCCTAAGGTGCTTCTAAATGAAAGGATCTTGTCAACGTCCATAAAGAATAAAAGAATTTCCATTTCGTTATTTTCAGTAATTAAAGATAAAAAAATAATTAGCAACAAAAATAAAATAATAATTGGATCAATATCATGTTGGCCAATAATAAAATGATTAACCAAAATACTCGAATAAGATTCTTATTCAAGAATCTTATAATTCTTTATTGAAATGATTTTATATAATGATCTTTATGATTCTTTATAAAGCTAGAATGACCCTTGCGAATTGCATACACTAATTTGTTAAGAATCAATCGAATTGAAACTTGATCATTGTCATTGGCTGGAATTGGAATATCTACAAGATCTGGATCACAATTTGTATCGAGTAAACAAATTGTCGGAATACCTAAAGTAATACATTCTCGAAGAGCTATATGTTCTTTTTGCTGATCAATGATGATCACAATATCAGGTAACTCCTTCATATATTGGATTCCGCTGAGGTATTTTTGCAAAATAGCTAATTTTCTCTTCAAGATTGCTGCATCTCTTTTGCGAAGAAACTTGAATTGACCCTCCTTTTCTGATGCTTTTAAGTTCCTTAACTTACGAAGTTTCGCTTGTGTAATGACCCAATTTGTTAACATACCACGAAACCATTTTTTATTAACATAATGACACCGAGCTCTTATTCCAGCCAACTCTACTAAATCTGCAATTTTTTCGGGTAATTGTTTAGTACCAACGATTAAAATGTTTTTTCCTTGACTTGCTGCATCAAAAAGTAAATTACAAGCTTCTGATAAAAAACGAGCAGTTTTAGCGAGATTTGTAATATGTATACCTTTACGTTTGTTTTTACCCTTTGCAAGGATATAAGGAGTTATTCTAGGATTCCAACTCTTTTGACTATTACCTAAATGAACTCTTGCTTCAATCATCTCTTCCAAATTAATGCTCCAATGTCTTCTTATCATTTTCTCTCTCACTTCCTTTTTGTTTTTTCTTTTTTTTTTAAGAATCAAAAACGATGTACCTTGAAATAAATAATTGTTCCGATGGAACCTTCTACCGGTAATTCACCATTGATGCATGACACAAACCCTAACCAACTTTTTGAATTCCTTATTTGATTTATTCTGACTTGATTGATTCAAAAATCCATAATCAGATTGAATTCAAAAATTATAGTGAAAGGAAAAAATGAATATGTTTTCGTTTTAATATTAAGTAAAGAATAGTGAAATCTCAAAAATACAAGATTTTTATAACATTTCATCAGAATTTGCCTTATAAAGATTATTGAACATCATAATTCTTTATGATGTAACATAATATCTAACATTTCCAACTCAAATAGAGTTTCCGTTTTTTTTTCTAAAGCAAAGCTTTTCTCGTGTCTTGAAGGATGTACACATTTTTTCAATCCAGTACCAATAGGTAAAATCCTTCCCAGAACAACGTTTTCTTTCAGGCCTTTCAACCAATCAATACGACCTCGCAGAGCAGCTTTTGCTAAAACTCGAGCAGTTTCTTGAAAACTTGCTTCGGATATGAAACTTTGAGTATTCAGAGAGGCCTTTGTTACTCCCAATAAGATTGCCCGATAAAAGATTGATTCATCCAGAGCACGTCCTGCTCGTTCTGCTCGGAATAACCCAACTAACTCTCTAGGCAAAAAGACATTAGACATCCCATCTTCTGAAACCAACACTTTTGATGTTACTTGACGTATAATAATCTCGATATGTCTATTATGGATATGTACCCCTTGGGATCGATAAACTTTTTGAATCTTATTAACCAAAGAAATACGACTTTGGGCTATGGTTAGTTCAGCTCCAATGAAGAAAACCCAAGGTACTCCAAGAATTCTTGGTATACATTCATTCCAGGTTTCAATCCTCCTTTTGAGATTTTTCGATATTAAAGCAATCGAACGCACTTCGAAAATTTGGTCTACTTTTGGAAGACCTTGCGTTATATCGCTAGATCTTGATTTTTCATATAGAAATGTAACTAATACATCTCCTTTATAAAAGATTTTTCCATAATGACCATGAACGGTTGCGCCTGAAGTGAGCAAATAGGGCTTAGCTGACCTTATAACTAAAGAATCCAAATTAAGAATTACAATCTGACCAGATTTTTGGACGTATGGTTTGTCTTGAAATAGACATACATTTTCGCAAATAAATTGTCCAAGACTTATTGTTGTCGATGTGTCTTCCCAACTATCGTCATGAAAGTTGGGGTACCAATTCCAATCGAATGGGTTTAAAAAAAAGCCATCGGGATTGTAAATTCTTCTATTCTCATCTATTAAACAGTATTCAGCTAGTTCAAGTTGAACTATTCTACATCTATTATAGATTTGATTCAATACTTCGACAGTCTGCTCCAAAAGAGAAGGTCTTACAATTAAACATGAATCAAATGTAGAATTTTCTATATCTATAGAAAAGATGTTCAGTAGCAGAAAAACCTCTTTCAAATTGTCAAAAAAATCAAACCCATTGTCAAAATAGGCAGAGAAAAAATATTTATTTAATAAGATCTCATTATGAGTTACTAAATTAGTAAATGAATAAAAATTCGTTATTTTAGGTAAAATAGTGCCTAACTGACAAAAAATACATAGGGGATTCCTATTTATTGGAATCGTATTCTTTTTGAATCGATCCATTCGAGAACAATTGGACGATGACAAGATTATCAAAGATTGGTATTCCTTATTTCGATTTAACAAAGTGCCCATAGTTCCTTGCCGTTGACTAAATGATTCAATCTTTGTCTTAGAGTCAAAAGGATTGATATTGGTACGATCTAATCGATTTTCAGAAATCGATCCTGAACTTGCTCTTTCATATCTATTTCCAATATATGAAATAGTAGGCTTAAGTAACTCAATTTTTATGAAATTGCGAATTAAATAACTTGTCTTTATCTCAACAAATACAGCATGAACCTCTTCTTCTATAGAAGAACTATTTTGTTCTTGGTCCCAATTCAATACTAAACAAGTCCGAACTAATTGAATACTTTTGAGACAAATTATTCGAATTGACTTGTTATCCCCATAAAGGAAAAAATTGACAACTCGAATTTGAAGATTGTCTTTTTCTTGCAATAGATCCTGAGGGAAGAGCATTGCTAAATCAATCTCATCAGGTAATTCATATGGAATTACAGGTCTAACTGAAAAAAAATACTTTTTCTTAATAAGTGTGATCCCTTGAATATAGATCCAATCTTTCCATTTTTTGGATTTCTTAGAATTTTTTTTTCCGGTTTCTCGTGGTATCAAAAGACCACTGTACCTAAATATCTTATCTGTTTCCCTTGGAAAATGAATATCTCCAGAAAATATTCTGAGTTCAATATATTTTTTTGTTTTCTCCACTTGGACTAATCCACCGATTCGGCTTCTTTTATTTAAAGTAAGCCATGTATTTACTCCAATGATACTATTGTTCCGGACCTTTATAGAAGAGGATCTTGGTAAGATATGGACTTCTTCGGGAATGAAAAAAAACGAATCTATTTCCCTTTGGTCTTCCGGGCTCAATTCTTGTACTTCTTGATCCTCAATCCATGTTTGGTCTTCCAGACTCAATTCTTGTACTTCTTGATCCTCAATCCATGTTTGGTCTTCCAGACTCAATTCTTGTACTTCTTGATCCTCAATCCATGTTTGGTCTTCCAGACTCAATTCTTGTACTTCTTGATCCTCAATCCATGTTTGGTCTTCCAGACTCAATTCTTGTACTTCTTGATCCTCAATCCATGTTTGGTCTTCCAGACTCAATTCTTGTACTTCTTGATCCTCAATCCATGTTTGGTCTTCCAGACTCAATTCTTGTACTTCTTGATCCTCAATCCATGTTTGGTCTTCCAGACTCAATTCTTGTACTTCTTGATCCTCAATCCATGTTTGGTCTTCCAGACTCAATTCTTGTACTTCTTGATCCTCAATCCATGTTTGGTCTTCCGGGCTCAATTCTTGTACTTCTTGATCCTCAATCCATGTTTGGTCTTCCGGGCTCAATTCTTGTACTTCTTGATCCTCAATCCATGTTTGGTCTTCCAGACTCAATTCTTGTGTTTTTTTATACTCAATCAACGTTTGATATTTTTGATATTCAATCAACATGTGGTATTCCGGAAATTCTTTTATTCCTTGATCCTCAATCAACGTTTGGTATTCCGGAACTTCCTGATCCTCAATCAAAAACAAATTCTCTTTTTTTATGATTGACTCCATCTCTATGATTCCATATTGAATAATTCCTGAACTGCTTATTCTGTATCGTGGATCATCAAAATAAGCAAGAATACTATTTCGATGGAAAATACCATTTATAGGTATTTCCATCGAAATCGAAAAATAGGGTATTGGTTCTTTTTCCGATTCTTTATCGTATTTGAATGGGATAAAAAATCGGTTTCTTCGCTTTTTCGACAAGAAATACAAATTCTCTTCCTGAATAGAAGGATATATGAAATTCGAATGATTATTCGATATGATTTGATCAGTTCGTAAATGTTCCAAAATTTCCCCTTTACTAGAAGTGTCCAACACTTTACATCTTACTTGATTATTAGTCATTGAAAGATCAGGAATAGAAAGAAATCTTTCTTCAACAGAAAAAGAATCAACATTCATTTGATCTTGATCCTTGTGGACTAAAAAAGACACTCTACCGGATCTGCAAGGACTTCCTTCTAATACCCATAAATGGCTTGTTTTTGGTAATAGATGCACATTACTATATGGATGTTTAGGTGTATGGTAGACATCGGTACTCCAGTGCAATTCTCCCCCTGATTCTGAATAGATATGTTTTTGGACTCTCTCTTTCAAAGGAAAAGTAGATATTCCAGTACGAATCTCAGCAATAACTTGTTCAGACTCGACATATTGATCATTTTGAACTAAAATCAAACTTTTCGCGGGGATACTCAAATCATGGATCATATCCCGACTCTCTATAGTTACATAAAAGTTTGTAGAACACAGAAAGGCAGGATGCCCATGACGGGTACGTGTGGGATGAAGCAAATCCTCGTTGAACTTGATTTTTCCATGAAAAGGAGTTCGTACATGTTGGGCGGTCCCACCTGTAAATACTCCCCCAGTATGAAAAGTTCTTAATGTGAGCTGAGTTCCTGGTTCCCCAATCGATTGACCCGCAATAATACCTACAGCTTCTCCCAATTCAACCAAATCACCATGAGTGAGACTTCGACCATAACATAATTGGCAGATCCAAGATGTACTTCTGCAAGTGAAAGGACTTCTAATATATATTGGTTGTGTTCGAAAGGCTATGAATTGATTGATCAGTCCAATCCCAATATCTTGATTTCGAGTGGCAATGCATCGTAGACCGATATAGATATCATCTGCTAATACACGACCGATTAGTGTTTGGACAAAAAAGGTTTCTGTCATCCCGTTTTTAGGGCTCACGGAAATACCTTGGATAGTACCACAGTCTCTTCTACGTACAACAATGTGTTGAACTACTTCAACAAGTCTACGAGTAAGATATCCAGCATCTGCTGTTCGTATAGCAGTATCTACAACTCCTTTGCGAGCTCCATAACAAGAGATTATATATTCGGTCAAAGAGAGTCCCTCACGTAAATTACTTTGAATGGGTAAATCAATCATTTGCCCTTGTGGATCTGACATTAATCCTCTCATACCTACTAATTGGTGTATCTGAGATGCATTTCCCCTAGCTCCTGAAAAGGACATCAAATAGACTGGGTTAGAAGGATCACTCATCTGAAAATTAGGATTCATTTCTTGTTTCAAATATTCACTTGTAGCATACCATATTTCAATAGATTGACGTAATTTTTCTACTGCATGTACATTCCCATAATGATGGTGTTTCTCCATCAGAGAACTCTGATGTTCAGCATCTTGAACTAACCACCGTTTCGATGATATTGTTAAAAGATCATCAATTCCTAATGAGATAGATGTAGCAGTGGCTTGATGGAAGCCTAAAATCTTGAGTTGATCTAAGATATGGGATGTATATCCCATTCCAAAATGAGCTATTAATCTGCTAATAAGTCGTTTCATAGCAGTTCCATTTATGACTTTATTGTAAAAGGCTTGTTGTTCTGTCATAATTACCTCTATATCTTGCTGAGTGGGATTCGACAATAGACATGAGTCAGTGATTTGAAGATAGAATTTCCTTTATTTTAATCCGAATTCATGCAGACATTCAAAAATTTTGATACTAGTGAAATTAGAAAAAACCGAATCAAATTTCACCGACCAGAAAGAGCATCACCCAATCGATTTTTTGAGTTTCGATAGTGTACGAATATACCGGGCTTGACTAAACCCTTGTATGGCTTCTTCTATCTCTCGATAAAAAGAAATATGACCAAGAGTGGTTCGAATGTATATATACCGGATTTCATCTTTTGCGTTTTTTATTATTAGATAGTGCCCATAAATCTCATGAGAAGCACCCAAAGATTCATATTGAACCTCAATGGGAACCTCACTTGACCCAATAACACATGGATCTAGTTTCCATCGGAGCCACAAAGCGCTATCTAAACCAATTTTTTTTTGCCGATAAGCTCCAAGTGCATCATATGAGCTAGAAAAATAAAGTTCTTTTTCTGTATCATAGCTATTGTTTTGATTGTCAACTGGTTTATTTTTACAGTTTTTGTAAGTATATAGATTATACTTATTTCGATTATACCTATTTGCACAAATCCCTCGACGACTCCCGGTGGTTAATACATAGAGTCCGATAAGCATATCTTGAGTTGGTACACAAATAGGGTCTCCAATAGCAGGAGATAACAAATTGATATGAGAAAACATAAGTAAACGAGCCTCCGCTTGGGCTTCCAAAGATAAAGGTAAATGAACAGCCATTTGATCTCCATCAAAGTCTGCATTAAAACCCTTACAAACCAATGGGTGTAAACAAATAGCGCGCCCTTCCACTAAAATAGGTTGGAAGGCCAATATGCCTAATCTATGCAAAGTGGGCGCTCTATTTAATAATACAGGATGCCCCTGCATAACTTCTCGAAGTATTTCCCATACAATAGGTTCTTTTTCGCGCTCTCTAATCTGCCTTTTAGCAGTCGCTGTGTTAGAAGCGAAATGTTTCCTAATTAAATCGCGGATTAGAAATGGTTGGAAAAGCTCTATTGCGATTTCTCGAGGTAATCCACATTGATGTAATGAAAGAAAAGGACCTACAACAATAACAGAACGCCCTGAATAATCAACCCGTTTCCCAAGCAAAGTCTCACGAAATCTTCCCTCTTTCCCTCCAATTATATCTGAAAAAGATTTGTAAACTTTATTATAACTATCCCACTTCGGTTCTCCGTGGACCCCAGTATCAAGAAGTATATCTACAGCTTCTTGTAATAATTTGACCTGAGAAATTACAACATCTGTGTCCGGAGAGGTATTTGAGGCTAATAGTCTGCTAAGATCATTATTCCGAATAATCACTCTTCTATAAAGCTCATTAATATCCGAACTTATTAGTTTACCCCCATCTATCTGAATAATAGGCCTCAATTCGGGAGGAAGAACTGGTAAAAAGTACAGAATCATCCATTCTGGTTCTATATTTGTTTGAAGAAAACGTTTAGCTAATTCCATACGTCTAATCAAAAAATTCTTTCTTATTTGAATTTTGATATCTTCTGATTCATTTCCAATAGATTTCTCGTTCGCTAATTGTTTCCATTCTACTAATGAATTCTCGATAAGAATTCGTAAATCTAAATCAGCTAATTGCTCTCTAATAGCATCAGCTCCTGCCAGAATTTCTCGATTTTGAAATGTCTTGAAGCCTCGGGTACTAAAAAAAAGTGGAATGTTGTATTTCCGGGATTGGATTTCATATTCGAATAAGCCTCGTAATCGTAAAAAAATCGGTTTTTTAGCTATGGGCCTAGCAAAAGAACAATCGAGATAGGTTCCTATAGGATTCCCCCCTTTCAAATCGGACGTGAAGGTTTCCTCTCATCCGGCTCAAGTAGTTGCACTAAATAAAAAAGGAGTTCTTTCTTATTTTTAGACTTTTTTAGATAAAACGTTACAAAGAACTACTCTTTACTCAAGTTCCCAGTAAAAACAAATCTCTCGTTGATTCATTCTTCTTTTACTTCAATTTGATAAATGAATTACTTATCAAAAATGAGAATGTAAAATTCTTGAGTAGTCTACTTCCCTTATGAAGTCTCTTCAAGACTTTTGATTCTTGAATTCATACGGGATTTATTTGTCTATATCTCATTCCATTTAATCTTTTAGGTCCCCTACTCACCTCGGCGGTTATGTCTTAATATCCCTTGAAGCATATATGCGATAGATAAACTCCTGTAACCGTACTATAATTTGCTTGATTAAGCAAAATCTTTCTCTGAAAGAGATGGAATGGTAAATCTCATGAAAAACGATTTTCACAAGGTATAACTAGCTATTCCTGTTTATCTATTACGGAATCGACCATGGATTAATTCCCCTTCAAATTGGAAGTATAGAATACACCAAAAATCCTAAGTTTCATGTTATTTCTTCCAAAACACATGTCAGACCAAGGGCATCCCAAATGGATCGAATGGGATGACAGTTTCTCAATTCGAACCTGTCAAATGAGAATTTTGATCAAATCACACACCGCAATATACTAGGCTTTTTAATTCTTTAAGGGGTTGATCTAAAAGATTCGCAATATAACTAGGAAGACGTTTTAAATACCACACATGAGTCACTGGACATGCAAGTTTGATGTACCCCATTTGATATCTTCGTATCCGAGAATTAGCAAATTCTACCCCACATTTTTCACAAAATCTTGGGTTTTCTTTTTCAGCCCCAATCTCTTTAGAAATTCCACACGCACAAACTCCACTTTTTATGGGTCCAAAGATTTTTTCGCAAAACAATCCATTTGTTTCTGGTTTATTGCTTTTATAATTAAAAGTTTGAGGTTTTGTTACCTCTCCAACTATTTCCCCATTAGGTAGGATTTTGGTCGCCCAAGCCTTTATTTGTTGAGGAGAAACTGGTCCAATTTGAAGTTGTTGATGTTTATACTGGTCCATCATAAAAAAAGATTGAAAGGATGCTTAATTCAGATCACACGTCCTTCCTATGAATCTGGAAGTTCTTTTCAGATACAAGGAAATAATTCAGTTCTAGAGCCAAACATCGTAGTTCCCGAACAAGTACTCGAAAAGTTTCTGGCACATCATCGTCGGGGTTAGGAGTTCTTCCTCCAGTAAGCATAGTATTTATTATTTCTTTACGAGTTCTAATATGATCAGATTTATAAGTAAGCATTTCTTGTAAAATATGAGCAACACCAAATCCTTCTAGAGCCCAAACTTCCATTTCTCCTACTCGTTGTCCCCCTCGGTTAGCCCTTCCTCTAACGGGTTGTTGTGTAACAAGTGAGTAAGGCCCAGTAGAACGCCCATGAATTTTATCATCAACTTGATGAATTAATTTTAGAATATAGGACTTTCCTATTAGAACGGGTTGTTCAAAAGGATCTCCTGTTCTTCCATCAAATATTTTGCTTTTTCCAGGGTATTCAGGCTCAAATACCCATGGATTTTTTGTTTGTTTACTGGCTTCATATAATTCAGAAAAGACTAGTTTTCTCGAAGCCTCTTGCTCATATCTTTCATCAAAGGGTGCTATTCGATAATGTTTCTTTAGCAGATCCCCTGCTAATCCAAGCGAGCATTCAAATAGCTGTCCCACATTCATTCGTGAAGGTACTCCTAAAGGATTGAAGACCATATCAACAGGTGTTCCATCTTGCAAATAGGGCATATCTTGTCGAGGCAAAATCTTGGAAATGATACCTTTATTGCCATGTCTTCCAGCTACTTTATCACCTACCTTGATTTTACGTTTCTGTAAAATATATACAGAAATCATTTCTAAAATACCACTCGAATCGTCCTTCTCAATCCATTTCGTATCAATAACGAGACCTCTTCCCCCTATAGGCAGTCTTAGAGAAGTTTCTTTTGTAGTGCCTAAATCATTACCAAATAAAGCTCCTAATAACCTATCCTCTGGTACCAATTCATCCTCCATCATTGGCGTTAATTTACCTACTAGAATATCACCTGTTTCTACCCAAGATCCCAGCATCACAATCCCATTCCTATCTAGCTTGCGGAGGAAATGAGTCTCCAGATGAGGTATTTTCTTAGTGATTATTTCACGGCCTTCAATTGTCACATAAGTCTTAACTTCATATCTCCGAATGTGAAAAGACGTAAAAATATCTTCATATATCAGACGTTCGCTAATTAGTACTGCATCTTCAAAATTGTAACCCTCCCATGGCATATAAGCTACCAATATGTTTTTCCCTAAAGCGAGTTCCCCACCAACTGTAGCGGCACCGTCTGCTAAAATTTGACCTTTTCTCAAACATTTACCTCTCTGAACCCGGGATTTTTGGTGGATCAAAGTTTTTTTGTTGGAACCTTGATACTTAACTAAAGGAATACTTAAAATATTCCCATTCCTTGATAAAAGGATCTTGTGATTATCAGTAAAAAAGACCTTTCCCGGATGTCCAGCTATAACTGAAAACCCCGAATCTACAGCCGTTTGGCCTTCTAATCCAGTTCCAACAATACATTTCTCGGACTGACAAAGTGGAACTGCTTGGCGCTGCATATTCGAACTCATTAAAGCTCGATTTGCGTCATTATGCTCGATAAAAGGAATAAGGGAAGCTCCAATAGAAAAATATTGGAAGGGAAAAATGCTTCGAAGATGAATCTGTTCCCACGCAATAGTTAGGAATTCTTGACGGTATCGAGCGGGAACAACCTCTTCCTCTTGAATACCGCGATTCAAGGTCAAAGAATTTCCTGCTGCTACCATATAATATTCATCTCGAGTTGGTGATAAATAAACCATCTGTGCTTCTTTTTTTCTTGGTTTCTCAGGTATTTTATAAAACGGACTCTCTATAGATCCCCAATGACCAATCCTCGCATGAATAGCTAACGATCCATTAAGTCCAACATTAATACCTTCGGATGTATCAATTGGGCAAATACGCCCATAGTAGCTAGGATGTATATCTCGGATCCGAAAACTAGCAGTTCGACTCGTCAACCCTCTAGGACCCAAAAAACTCCATTTTCGTCCATGAGCGACTTGTGCTAATGGATTAGTTTGATCTGAAACTTGCGATAAGGGGTGAAGGCCAAAAAACGATTCATAAGTAGTTGTTAATGAAGTTGAACTTACCAACTTTTGAGGACTTGATACCCATTTCTCATCACGGATTGCTAAAGATATAGTATTCCGAATCGTTTTTTCTAAACGAAAGAGAGCCAATCTGAATTGATCCTGTAAGAGATCTCCTACAGAACGAATACGTTTATTCTTCAAGTGATTCATTTCATCAAGTGTACCCATTTCCAATTTGATTTCGATCAAATGATCCGCAGCAGCCAATACATCTCGTGGTAACAAAAATAGATTATCCTGGGGTATATCAAGATTTAGCCTCCGGTTCATGTTTCGTCGGCCAATCCTTCCTAATTCGCATTTTCTTTCAAAAAATTCATGATATAATTTTTGATATAAGAATTCTGAAAATTCCATATCTTCCTCTTCTATAGAAGAAAATTTTTTATAAAACTCCAAAATCGCATTCTCTTTTGAACTAATCTGTATTTCTGTCTTATCATTCAGGAAAGACAAAAAAATCTCAGGGTAACAAACATTCTCTAGAATTTCTTTCAGATTCAAACCCATAGCTGATAATAGAACTAAAATAGATATCTTTTGTTTCCTACTCACACGCGCCCATATCCTTGATTTTCTATCCATTTCTAATTTGAACCTTCTTCCACAATCTGATATTATAGTCCCGGTATAGACAGGAATTCCCTTATTATCCAATTCTGAACGGTAGTAAATACCAGGACTTTGCAATATTTGATTGATCACAGTTCTATATATTCCATTTATAATAAATGTTCCTAGGGAAGTCATTATAGGGATATTTCCTATAAAAACGGTTTGTTCTTGCATATTTCTACTGATTTTTCGAATTAATCCTGCGGGTACATATATTCTTGAAGAATATGTAAGTGATTCATAGATAGCATCTCTTTCTTTTATCAAGGGTTCTATCAATTGATATCTTTCCACAAATAATTGAAATTCCAGATTTTGATTTATATCTTCCATTTTTTCTTTTGGAAACTGATCAAGTTCTTCCGTCAAGCCTTTAGTAATGAATCTGCAAAAACCCTCAAATTGTATCTGATTAAACCCAGGTATTGTGGACATCCCCTCGTTTTCATTCCGGATCATCTTATCTTGATCTGAAGCTTTCTTTTTCACGAAAAAAATCCCATTAGTTGCTCATTATTCATCGACCCCTAAGATCGATCTAGTAATGATCAAATTTCTATTCTCTTTACTAAATCATGTAAAACTTGATGTTCAAAAAAATTCGGAAAATCTTATTTATTTATCGTAATAGGAATCTTATTTATTTATCGTAATAGTTTCTTATTACTAAGAATAACATATTCAATTCCTAGAATTGATAAAATAGTATTGAATTGCATAACAAAATGATTATACTAATCAAATAGTATTTTGTAAGGGCATGTTGGTATAGTTATCTATTCATCTGCATATTCCAATTTTTTTGGAATTGCATTTGGAACAACAGAGTTCGAACTAGATCATATAGTTATTGTATTCAATACATTCGATACGGTGCAAAAAATTCTCTCTAGTTTGGGATAGTATATGCATAAGTAAGATTCTTACTTAGAATCTATGTAATTATTTCTATTCTGGGGTTTACATTACATATAAATGAATGTTGAATTCGAATTCCTCATTTTCAAAATTTCGAATTGAAAAGGAGAAAAAGGCTTGATTTTTTCAAGCAATTGATACTGATCAATTGTATATCAATTTGATTTTGTTTATCGTATTAAAGATACGATATGCAATTGAAGATATAATATCAATTTAAGAATTCTTTGTTATTTTAAGATAACAAATCAAAAAATCCGAAATAAAATGAATAATGATTATTATTCAAAATCAAATTCTAGTTAATGGTTCTAATTTGACCTAAATTTTGGAATCTATCACCGAAAATCCTTTTTGATCCTTTCAAGAATTCTTGAAAAGATCAAAAGAAGAAGTTCTTCATTTCATTTAAAGAGTATGCGTTTTGAAATAGAATTGATCGAAGATAACGATCTATTTTGAATAAATCCAATACAAAATAGAACTCTCCTTCTTTTTCGGAAAGAAATAAACAAAATTAATGGATTAAAGAAAAAAAAATTGAATCTTTTTGATGAATTTTGGATTGCATTTGGCGACATGGCCAAGCGGTAAGGCAGGGGACTGCAAATCCTTTATCCCCAGTTCAAATCTGGGTGTCGCCTTTTCAACAAGATACTTAGAATTCCGTTTTCTATATGTTATTCTTAAAATCCAATTTGTTGATACTGGATTTTTCTAATTCCTAGTTCGACAAAATCAAAAAACTTATCCAGTGGAATTCAAAAAAATCAAGAAATAGGTTTAAGAGTTTTAGTAACAGCCTTTCTCTCTTTCATAAAAAGAGAGGCAATAAGCTTAGGTAAAATAAAAAATATGGAAAGTCTACAATAATGATAGTTATGTATCTTTATAATCCATTTGGGTTTTTTTCAAAAAAAAAGTTTGTACGGCAAAATTATCTGTCCTTAAGGTTTTCTAATTTCATGAGGAATTCTATATATTCGAAGCACAATATATTTTTTTATTGGTTTCTCAACAGCCTTATAAATAGAAATCAGAATCTTTTTTTGACTCTTTACTATACTAAAAATTTGATTATGATTATTGATCAATAATCGAATATTTACTTCATAGAAATAGGAGAACAATTCATATGGATTTAGTCAGTTTTGCTTGGGCTGCTTTAATGGTAGTCTTTACATTTTCACTTTCACTTGTAGTATGGGGAAGGAGTGGACTTTAGTTAAGAGAATTTATTGAGAAATCGATTGAGTAATCAAATAATATCAATTGTTTGATGGATGGATCCTTTTTCTTGCAAAGCTTTATAAAAGCTTGTCTCTCTTTCACAAGATACCACTGAAAAGAATACGGTATTTCATAGGATAGAAAAAAATAATGAATAATAATTCATTTGATTCCATAATCAAGGATTGATTCTAGTTTCGTTGTATTTTAAAACCAAAATCTAGACATGATAGATAGGAAATTTTTGAACCAAAAAATTCCTAACGTCATTAATCGAAAATAACCTATAGTAGGGAATATTCTCTACTGCGAAAGAATATAGTTCTTTCTTTCGCAGTAGAGAATTCGCGTTCGTTTTAGTTAAAACTTGGGATTCTTTTTTTTTTTTTTTGAAAGCTTTCTTTTATTTTTTTAATGATGGATAAGAATTTCCAAATCAAGTTTGATTCAATTTAATCATTTTGACTGACTGTTTTTACGTAGATAATAAGTAAAAAAGCAGTAGGAACTAGAATGAACAGTGCAGTAGCAATAAATGCGAGAATATTGACTTCCATAATCTCATTTTTCCCTTTTTTTGTTTTCGCAATAACTCGGTCGGGATGTAATCCCATAGAGAGGAGATATTGAGCTCCTATAAATACAGAAATTTTTAAAAGATGGCTTGCATCCTGATAATATTGAATTGGATCCTTTATTCATAATAAAGGATATCTGATCTATCAAATCAATTCATCATTGAGAATTCAATCGTATAACATAGGAAGATCTTTTTTTTACCCATACTAATTTGAGAATGGGATTTTTTTATTGGATTTGAAACCTTTTCCACTTTTTGTGTTCTAGAACTTACTGTCTGTCTTCTTTAATCTTCAAAAAATTTTCCTTGCTTTTTCAATTAGAAATTAAATACAATTAAGCATTTTTATATGACTCAAATCCTATAGTCAGTTATACACATATCAAAAAAAAAGACTCGAAGTACCATGGGAGAAAGAATACACAAAAAATCAAATATTCCAAGAAAGAAATTCACTGAAAAGGCTTATTTCTTGGCCTTCTCTTTTATTTTAGTGAGTCTCTCCTTTTTCGGATTTGGAATGAAATGCATACATTCCAAATTTTAGTCTACTAGTTGAATGAGAATAGTAGAGCATATACAAAAAATCGGAACTAAAAACTCAAAGAAGTTTAGTTTAATATTCAAACTACTTTGTTTTTGAAGGTAATTATACAAAGTTGATTTTTTATCAAAAAAAATGAATCAAACTTGTATATCATAGTAAAATGGGATAATTTCGTTGATCAAGAACAGTTGAAAAAAAAAGGAGTGTTGATGGTATAAATCAAAGACTAAATATAGTCTTTGATAGTATTCGAAAAATCAGTATATGAGAAATCATTACCGTATCAATCAATAGATAATAGTCAAAAAAATAAGATTTCTGCATCGATATTTATGTGGTTGAAAAATACGAAACGAAAACAAAAGAGATATTCATTCCCATAATTATTAAAAAAGAGATCTTGCTTGTTTTATGCTTCCCTTTTTCCACGAGAAAGGAAAAAAAATTCAATAAATTTTTCGGATTCTAGTTCGGGACTGACGGGGCTCGAACCCGTAGCTTCCGCCTTGACAGGGCGGTGCTCTGACCGATTGAACTACAATCCCAGCGAAGCAAGTATAAATGGAATACCATTCCATTTAGCTGTACCTTTTTTACAAAAGGGTATATTGATATATATCCCCTTTTCACATATGATATATATCATAGTACTAGTGACACAGATTACTAGTAATCTTTTCTTTTTTTCTTTTTTCATGAGACTTTATGAAAGGTATTACTGAACTTAAAAAACGTTCCATTCTTAGAAAGAAAAATGAATGAGAATGTATGTAGAATATGTATACATACATGCACTCTTCTCATTCATGTAATGAATGAATGGAATGGATGGTTTGGCATTTCCTTTTCTTGAAGTCCTTAAAGAAAAGGAAATGCCAAATATAAAAAGAGGATAAATCAATTATATTAATTTCTAATATACGTATTCATAGAACAGCATTATTGTTCATAAAACAATAATAATGGGCCGAGCTGGATTTGAACCAGCGTAGGCATATCGCCAACGAATTTACAGTCCGTCCCCATTAACCGCTCGGGCATCGACCCTGGATAATTCTAGGGTTAATTCTTCCTTAACCCTAGGCTTCTTGATAAACACGGGAGAATTCATCTTAGGTTTCTTGACCTGGGGTAATTCATCATTAGGTTTCTTGAGAAAATATTATCAACTTTTTACCTTACCCCCAGGGGAATTTGAATCCCCGCTGCCTCCTTGAAAGAGAGATGTCCTAACCGCTAGACGATGAGGGCAAATCTGTTTACATATCGTAAGAAGTCAGTATTTCAATTATATTACGAATTTTTTTACTGTCAATATATTATATGCCTAACACTTCGTTCAATACATGCTTAAATACGCTTAAATCGGCGTTTTTTTTTTTCAATTGTTAGAATTTTGTGTCATTTTGTCATCAAAATACCTTTTAGAGCGTTTATACGCCATTTTATGGCGTTTTAGGATTTTTTTATTTGATAATTGATTCATGAACCATCCTATGCTAAATTCTAAGAAAAGGGATCTAACAAAAAAAGATCGGTTGAAGCATTTCTTCAATTTAGGTAATTATTTAATTAGCCTGCTCGAAAGAAGAGAAATACTTCATTTTAACTTGAGTAAAGCATAGCTCATTGCTTCCTTTGATGTTCAAATCAAATATACTGCACACTAAGCTATAAAGAAAATCAGAAAATTCTCTTTTCTATTTCATTCAAAAAGATTCGGTGTTTCCGTTCATACATAGTATGAAATTTTTCATCACCTATTTCAATAGAATTTATTGAACTTATATCAATGTAGGTGGAATTAGCCCATTTACCCTATTTTGGTGTAAAAAAATAGATTGTTTCTGAATAAATTCCTATGCCTTATAGGAGTATATCTATTCAAATAGAATAGATATTCTCAAAAAATCTGTAAGTAATATTTCTGACTATGTAAATCTGTTATAAATTAATTATGCGAACCCCTTCTAATGAAAAAGGAAAATGGCTAATTCATTAATCAAATGGATATGCCCTTTTAACTCAGAGGTAGAGTAACGCCATGGTAAGACGTAAGTCATCAGTTCAAATCTGATAAAGGGCTCTCGCTACTATTCATTTCGTAAGATGACATCCATGAACTGATCAGCAGTAAACATGAAATGAGGTTTTTTTTAGCACCAAAAAACAAAAAAGAATTTTTTTACAGGTTTTTTCCTTAGGACTAATGAGAATTCGGAGGAAATTTGAAGAATCCGACAAAGTGACATCAGCCACAGGGTAAACTCGGACTTCCCAACCGATTCTATTCTAGAGAGAGGTCAACGATAAACATAGACAATAACCCCACTCAGTTCTCACTATCCAAAATGATGCTATGATTGCGTTTTTGAATAATAGATAAGGAGTTTGGGAAGCCGAAAGTCATCGGTTCAAATCCAAGAAAGCCTTTCTTTTCCACTAAACTCAAATTTTATACCTTGTTCTTCAAGCGAACTCTGTCAAAAAAAAAAAAAAAAAGAAAAAATGAGCATAAAAATGAGAAAGAATATAATGAATTTGAATTTTTTTTCGTTATTTTATGAGAATGAATATCCCATTCTCATAATGACTAATTGGAATAATTGAATCTTCTTAGGAGTAGTTTGGCCATAGTGAGTGACATAGTCTTATTAATGTTTCAATATTCCAATTTTTTGTTCTGGGAGGCATGACATAACGGAAATATTCTAGAATATTTGCAAACCAAAAAAGTGTTCTTATTTCTACATCTACATTTTTCTTAGAAAATCCACTATTTTCTTTCAAAACGAAACGAAAAAATAAGTGGACCTAACTCATTGAATAATGACTCTATCAACTATTCTGATAATTAAATTCGATAATAGATAAGATTTTCTAAGCATAAGCGGATTCTTTTTATTTCCTTAGACCACAGCAAAACAAGAATTTGCCAATATTTACGATTTGATATTTTTGTTATTGGATATTGATTCTATAGGATCAAATTATTATTCCTTTCTGTTATATAGAAAATATTGAGAAAAGTTTACTTCAAAAATCGATTTTGAAATATCTTTCCTTCACGAATTAATATTGTTTTGTTGTTTTGCCAATACAATAGGGAAGGAAGGGAAGAAAAGGATTTCTCTTTCAAAGATACCATTATTTCATATTCTATTTAATGGTATGAAAAAATAGGAAATTTTTTGTTTTTTTACGATATCTTCTTAAAAGATATATTCTGAGATATGAGTCATAGAAGATATGACTCATAAAGCAGTTCAGGATTTCCATATTGTTAATAAGCAATAATCCGGTCAAGCTCATGAATTTGCCTAGATTATTTTGTGGCTTAATAGAAAAAAAAAGAACTTGTATCTTCGAAACCCATTGTAAATAAAAGGGCATTGAAGGAGAAATCATCCATAGATGATTGAACTATCATATGCCTTAGAATTACCATGAGGTGTTCGAAAATGGTTGAAGTAATTGAACAGGAGGATCACTATGACTATAGCTCTTGGTAGATTTACCAAAGATCAAAATGATTTATTTGATATTATGGATGACTGGTTACGAAGAGACCGTTTCGTTTTTGTAGGATGGTCGGGCCTCTTGCTCTTTCCTTGTGCTTATTTTGCTTTAGGGGGTTGGTTTACAGGTACAACTTTTGTAACTTCATGGTATACTCATGGATTGGCTAGTTCCTATTTGGAAGGTTGCAATTTTTTAACCGCTGCAGTTTCTACTCCTGCGAATAGTCTAGCACATTCTTTGTTGTTACTATGGGGCCCTGAAGCACAAGGAGATTTTACCCGCTGGTGTCAATTAGGGGGTCTGTGGACTTTTGTTGCTCTCCACGGTGCTTTTGCACTAATAGGTTTTATGTTGCGTCAATTCGAAATTGCTCGATCAGTTCAATTGCGACCTTATAATGCGATTGCATTCTCTGGTCCAATCGCTGTTTTTGTTTCCGTATTCCTAATTTATCCACTAGGTCAATCTGGTTGGTTCTTTGCACCTAGTTTTGGTGTAGCAGCTATATTTCGATTCATCCTCTTCTTCCAAGGATTTCATAATTGGACATTGAACCCTTTTCATATGATGGGAGTTGCTGGAGTATTAGGTGCAGCCCTGCTATGCGCTATTCACGGTGCTACTGTGGAAAATACTCTATTCGAAGATGGTGATGGTGCAAATACATTCCGTGCTTTTAACCCAACTCAAGCCGAAGAGACTTATTCGATGGTCACTGCTAACCGATTTTGGTCCCAAATCTTTGGGGTTGCTTTTTCCAATAAACGTTGGTTACATTTCTTTATGCTATTTGTACCAGTAACCGGTTTATGGATGAGTGCTGTTGGGGTAGTGGGTCTCGCTCTGAACCTACGTGCCTATGACTTTGTTTCCCAAGAAATCCGTGCAGCGGAAGATCCTGAATTTGAGACTTTCTACACCAAAAATATTCTTTTAAACGAAGGTATTCGTGCTTGGATGGCGGCTCAGGATCAGCCTCATGAAAACCTTATATTCCCTGAGGAGGTTTTACCACGTGGAAACGCTCTTTAATGGAACTTTAGCTTTAGCGGGCCGTGACCAAGAAAGCACTGGTTTTGCTTGGTGGGCCGGGAATGCTAGACTTATCAATTTGTCCGGTAAACTACTTGGAGCTCATGTAGCTCATGCTGGATTAATCGTATTCTGGGCCGGAGCAATGAATTTATTTGAAGTGGCTCATTTCGTACCAGAGAAACCTATGTATGAACAAGGATTAATTTTACTTCCACACCTAGCAACTTTAGGTTGGGGAGTAGGTCCTGGAGGAGAAGTTATAGACACCTTTCCATACTTTGTATCTGGAGTACTTCACTTAATTTCCTCTGCAGTCTTAGGTTTTGGCGGTATTTATCATGCTCTTCTTGGACCAGAAACTCTTGAGGAATCTTTTCCATTCTTCGGTTATGTATGGAAAGATAGAAATAAAATGACTACAATTTTGGGCATTCACCTAATTTTGTTAGGTCTAGGTGCTTTTCTTCTGGTATTTAAAGCTGTTTATTTTGGAGGCGTATATGATACCTGGGCTCCAGGTGGGGGAGATGTAAGAAAAATTACCAACTTAACTCTTAGTCCCAGCGTAATATTTAGTTATTTACTAAAATCTCCATTTGGAGGAGAAGGATGGATTGTTAGTGTGGACGATTTAGAAGATATAATTGGTGGACATGTATGGTTAGGTTCCATTTGTATACTTGGTGGGATTTGGCATATCTTAACCAAACCCTTTGCATGGGCTCGTCGTGCATTTGTATGGTCCGGAGAGGCTTATTTGTCTTATAGTTTAGGTGCTTTATCTGTCTTTGGTTTCATTGCTTGTTGTTTTGTCTGGTTCAATAATACCGCTTATCCTAGTGAGTTTTATGGACCCACTGGGCCAGAAGCTTCTCAAGCTCAAGCATTTACTTTTCTAGTTAGAGACCAACGTCTTGGAGCTAATGTGGGGTCCGCGCAAGGACCTACTGGTTTAGGTA
>JAMFTS010005435.1:0-27281 GCA_028095005.1 Rhynchospora pubera | reverse complement strand
AGTAATGGGGTAGCCTGTGTGCTATATTGATGGAGTTGATAATTTGTTTTGAACATATATGATATATCCAATATACATTTGGTTTTATATATCTAAATGTAATGATTCTAACTATAGAACAATCAGAAATCAAGGGACTGGATGAATCCAGTACAACCTGAAATGGAGAGGCTGAGTATAAAGTTTGTTATGTTTGTTAAAACAGCTGAGTGGCATTTCTGTAATAAGGGAGAAGTTCCCTGAAGTCTATATATAAGATAAATGTTGTATCGATTGATTGAGGATATAAAAATGCATTTTGCAATTACTCAATTTCCAGAGATTACTTTTCACTTATCATGTCCATACACTCAAGCGCAAAATGGACTTGTTGAGAGAAAGCACAGACACGTTGTTGAATTGAGTCTGGCATCTATAAACCAAGCCTCCTCCTCAGTTGTCAACACTTGGTTTCTAGACTCTGGGGCATCCACTCATGTGACTCCAGATATCAATAATCTCACTTCAAGCCAGGTGTACAATGGATCTGAAAGGTGCAGATAGGAAATGGAGCAGGTCTGTTTATCTCTCATACTGGTACAACTAGTATTTCAATTACTGATACCAAACTGCATCTGACCAATGTACAGTGTGTACCTCAATTGACCAAGAACTTGCTCAGTGTGGCTCAACTGACAAAAGATAATAATATAACTGTGGAATTCACCTCCAATTGTTGTTGTGTGAAGGAGGTGACAACTAAGAGAGTACTCCTGTATGGCTCTCTATGTAATGGATTGTATGCAATCAGTAATCCATGCGATTTTCATCAAGTTCATTAGCTTACTAGATCAACTGCTGAGATCTGGCATTCAAGACTTGCTCATTGCTCCTTTTCTCTTCTACAAACTCTTCAAAGACAAAATAGAATTATAGTAGAAAATTCTAATTCTTCTTTTTATGCAAACTGTAATAAAGCAAAGGCCCACAAGTTGCCTTTCTCTACTTCTTCCCTTGTTACTAAACATCCTTTGCATGTTATTCACATTGATGTATGGGGTCCATTCCCAGTGACTTCTCATCTTGGAAACAAATATTATGTACTGTTTACAGACCAGTTCTCTAGATTCAGCTGGGTTTATTTTTGTGCTGCAAAATCTGATGTTGCTAAAATGTTCTCTATGTTTAAGCAGAGATTGAGAATTTATTATCTCAGAAAATAAAGATTGTCCAATGTAATGGAGGGACTGAATTTAAACCCCTGACACTCAACCTTCTGTCCGCACAAATAATAATTGTACCACACCACTGACAATACTCCCTCCACCTCATCTCAATATCTCACCTCAAACTACACAACATCAAGTCATTCCTCAACCTTCTGCTCCACCTCATCCTAGTACCCCTTCAGCTCCTACAATACCTCAACCAAAACCTCCATCTGATCAATCTGTCCCTATCACCATGCATCACATGACCACTAGATCCAAAACAAATCAACAGAAACCAAAGGCTTTCCCTTAACATCAGTTGTATGCAGTCACCAAATATCCTCTTCAAAATACTACTCAGGACATTGAACCATCCTGCTACACACATGCCAGTAAATTACCTCACTGGCGCCAAGCTATGGCCAGTGAACTTGATGCTTTTGCCAGAAACAAAATATGGCAACTAGTGGATCCCCCACCTGATGAAAATATAGTGGGATGCAAATGACTATACAAAATCAAGAAGAAAGCTGATGGGTCCATTGAGAGATTTAAAGCCAGATTAGTGGCAAAAGGCTTCAATCAAGAGGAGGGACTGGACTACTTTGAAACATTCAGTCCAGTTGTCAAACCAACAACAATTAGAACTGTCATCACCATTGCTTTATCACAAGGATGGCATCTGAATCAACTGGATGTAAACAATGCATTTTTACATGGGGACCTGGAAGAGACCATTTACATGAAGCAGCCACCAGGATTCAATGATCAATTGTATCCAAATAGAGTTTGCTCAAGAAGGCCTTGTATGGTCTTAAACAGGCTCTTAGAGCTTGGTTTCACAAACTCAAGCAGTTTCTATTGGCAAGCCAGTTCCAATGTTCCCAAGCTGATAACTCTCTCTTCATTTACCACAAAAACAAACTAGTTTTGTATGTCTTGGTGTATGTGGATGATATAATAATCACAGGCAACAAGTTGGAGTGTATCACAGCCCTTATGGACAAATTTCAAAAGAATTTCTCTATCAAAGATCTTGGTTCTCTCAATTACTTTTTGGGAATACAAATGACACAAACTGATGACACTATCTGTCTCTCTCAAAGACGGTACATCACCAATCTCTTGGAAAAGACTCAGATGACTGGTGCCAAGCCTTGCAAAACACCAATGCAAGCAGGATTACAATTATCAAGGCACTCAGGTATTACTCTAACCGATCCACAACAGTATAGAATGGTGGTTGGAGCATTGCAGTATGTCACTATTACCAGACCTGACATAACCTTCTCATTCAATAAAGTGTCTCGGTTTATGTCAAATCCTACTGACATTCATTGGCAATCAGTAAAGAGAATATTGAGATACCTGAAAGGTACAATCAAGGAACTGGATGAATCCAGTACAGCCTGAAATGAAGAGGCTGAGTATAAAGTTTTGTTATGTTTGTTAAAACAACTGAGTGACATTTCTGTAATAAGGGAGAAGTTCCCTGAAGTCTATATATAAGACAAATGCTGTATCGATTGATTGAGGATATAAAAATGCATTTTGCAATTACTCTTACACTAACATTAAATATTCTCAAGAGATATGTTAAATAAGCATTGCGTGAACGCTAGGAGTGGACACTGACGATACTTGAAAACTTTCTTCAACCCATAAAACAAAAGTGCAACAAATTATATTTTACTTGGCATTTTTTTTATTTTTTTCTTCATCTAACAATCCATACTCGGTCAAAATCATAGATTAGTTCCTCAATTTAAATCCACTTTTTTAATCAGTCGATATTCATTATATAATTTTTTAAAATTTAGTTTATAAAAATATTTTGGTAATGTTTCACAAAATATGCTTTTTTTGTGTATGTGTAATTGTGTATGCATCTTCAAATTTCTTTTTCATCCAACTTTTCCTGGAACTTCCACATCTTTTGTCCAATTTCAATTATTTACATAATTACAGGACCTTTTGGTTCGGCATCTTTATCACTGGGACCGTCTTCATTTTTTTTTGCTTGGCATGCAAATATAAATTTCTTCATACTTTTAATGAATGGAATTGTGCTTAATCATGTTGGTAATCAATTCTAATACTTTGTTATGTTGTACCAATAGCACTTCAAAAAGAATCACTTTATTCTAGTGGTAAAGAACACTTTTTTCTTGTTAATTGTTATTTATCATCCCCATGGCTTTCTTAATTTGTATTCTTGAGTACGTATATGCATTTTTTTTTAATATATAGTTGTAGTTTCTTTTTGTTATGTATATCACTTCCGGACCCAAGTATAATTCGATGCGGATAATTAACTACTAGCAATTTAGTAAGATAATGTGACTACTGGCAGTCACCAAATTGGTCATGATTGATTTTGATTTTTCAGCAATTTTGGCAATCATTGGCAATTCACAATTTTTCAAATAAAAAGTTTACATTATCTATCTCACAATTTTATAATAATAACAAATTATTTCCAAAATTGTAATTGTTCCGTTACAGAAATTAAGATACTAATGGCGTGCAAGTATAAAAAGGTGAAGCAAATATAAGCTTTTTCGAAAAGAGTAAATATAGATAACATATTGGAATCTAATATTTGAATAACAAATATCACTATCAAGACTCCTTTGTGACCAAGCAAAAGCGGCTGTCGACGTCGAAGGGGGTTTTTTTTTTTTATTGTGAAAGACGTCGTCGAAGGGTATATAAGCAACAGACAATAAAGACAATAATCAAATACTCCGGTCATATTAAAGCACTTTTTTCTAGTTTTTCTCCATAATAAAATAATAGGAACCTCAGCTCCTACGACTAACTTTCAAGTGCAATAACAAACACTGAGGTAGTGAAATAGGAATGTTAGCACCGGTTTGGTTATTTGGTTGTGACGTAGAGGATGCATTTACTCAAATCTGGTGTTGTAATAGGAATGTTAGCACCGGTTTGGTTATTTGGTTGTGACGTAGAGGATGCATTTACTCAAATCTGGTGTTGTGCTACATCGAATAGCGCAATAATCCGATTTTTTTAGAACTATCCAACGACATATATATATTTCTATAGGAAAATTGAGAGAAGCGAGAGAAAAATATTGGAATTATATTGGTTTGATTTTGAAATATTCAGATTGCTGCGCTATATGATGTAGCGCTACTCCGTATTTTCTTTCGAGGGTGCATAACTTTAAGTTATGCATCAGTAAGTCATCAAACACTTATTGTATAATCTTACATAAGATGCATAACTTAATAGAATCAAAATAGATTTCATAAGTTAAGTCAATGGAACCACACATAATATAATAAAAAAAATAAAATTTTCAAACCACCATGACAAAAGAAATTATTTTAAAAATATTATTATTTTCTAATTATAATTATCTCAATATTATAGATTAAGTTTAATTAAAAAATTTTGAATTAGAATTATAATATTTTTTTATTACTACTTAAAATAATAATGACAATTAATTTTTTTTATTGCTAACAGGCCTTTGAAAAGCACAATTAGATTTTTATTACTATAATATATATTATTTTATTTTTATTTATCAACAATTAAATTTTATTATAATAATAAATATAATTATCAATAAAATTCAATGGTACTTATCCAAAAATAGAAAATAAAAATTATTATTTTAAATATTACCTCCCTATTAAATTTAATTGTAAGAATTCTAATTATAATAATAATATTTTTATATTAATTATAATATTATCATTAATATTATCATAATAATAATAATTACATAATAATAAATAATACCTTATGTCATCATAAGTTATTCATCCACCTATATCACAATCAAACACCTATGACATAATGATGAGATGATTTTATATACATATTTTGATAAAATTTTGACTCCAAACTAAACCATTTGACATGAGTTAGATTAATTAGGGTCATTTTAATTAGGTTTTTGTGTCAAGAATGAGTTACTACCATAATTCTTACTTTAATGCAGGTTTTGGAAAAAAAACATGACTTGGATGAATCAATGATGATGTAGAGCTCCTCGTAAGCTTTCCACTGATTTTTGAATCGCCTCAAACGGAGTCTGGATGAAGGAGATATGGGCAAAACAGTAACAGTGCGCAGTGCAAAAATTTTCAAACGGACCGTTTGACTTTATTAGCAAAAAATGATATTTTCATCCAGATTTCAGTCGGTCCATATGGAGGTTCAAACGGTCCGTCTGGAACCTTCTAGAAATTGCAGAAAGTGTCCCATTTAGTGGTTAGTCTTGGTGGGGTGGTTATTTTTTACTCCCAACACGTCCAGAACAAACCTCCTGCGTCTCTAAACAATTCTAATGCCTATTTAAGAGGACTTTGAGGAGATTTTGGCCATACAAGCCCTTACAAGGCCATAGAAGACCATAGAAGAGCAATATATACAAGGTGGTGTTTAGATCCAAAGAAAAAGTTTAGGGTTAGTCATAGAAAAATCCGAGCGATTAGTCTCAAGATCAGATGGTGGCGGCGTTAGACGTGTCGTTTGCGACAGCAACGAGTTGTTTAGAAGGAGATTTCGATAAGTTCAATAGGAAACAAAGACAATTGGTTGTAACTTTTCTTATTTTCATTTTTCTTGTTTATTCGATGTCTTTGAGTTGTTGATTTATTATTCTAGGGTTATGATTGTAAACTTATTTATTTAGTTGTTTATTTTGCTTAGTTATTTCTTTATGTGTTTTTATCCTTCATGATTTAATTGATTATTATGTGATATCATTGATCACTTAGGTAGAATTGATTATTATTTGTTTTCCTAATTTTAAAAATTACTATTTTATGTTGCAAACTGTTAGTAAAAAATTCTAAATACGGCAATCGTTAAAAATTTTGAAAAATTAAAAGAAATAAAAATTTGATGTGATATAAAATTTCAATATATAAATTGAATTAATAAATTAAAATTAGCATTTTAACATAAATTTGACGAATAAGCTGATGATGGAAAAAGTCTTACGCATTATGATCGATGTAATATTTCATTTTCCTTGTATTATATTACGTTATGAACTTATGATATATATTCGTTCTGGCTCCGTTTGGATGAGTGCAGGAATAAGGGAATAGCTTCTTCTTACTCTCAAATTTATTATAAACAATTCAAACTCTTCACAAAATTACACACTTCCCAACAATTCTTCCATTATTCCTCTTATTCCCACACCATCCAATATTTGTTGTTGCCCAATATTTGATATTCGGATAATATGATGTCTCTTTTTGCCTCTTATGTCTCTTTTTGCCTCTTATTTCATCCACTAATATATCTTGTGAACCTCGCTAACAGCGAGTCCCGCCAAATTAACATAAATTCATAAATATGATGATGAGACGAAACAAGGGACATCATATTTTTCTTCTTATTTTTAGGGAGAAATAAGTATTAAATGTTGTGCGTTTTTTGCACTTTTTAAATCATTTTGTGGAGATAGTTTCTAGACGTACTAATTTGAGTATAATTTCTAGAAATGATGAGTCAAGTGTAGAAGATTTCCGTCATCTAATTAGGATATATTTTAATATACCTCCTTAAGGTATTGCATCCCCTTTTGAAATTTTAAGATATAGTTCTCGTTGTTGACCGTCATTGCAGTACGTAACAACCATAATTAATACGAATTTTTTTTTACTCGTTATTGTAACTAAATTATACAGTCACTATCTTCTGCCACTCGATATTTCCAGTGCAAATTGTTCCTTTTTTTTTTTCAATATTGCCTGTATGCAAGGATAACTTCAGGAAGAAACAATGCAGATAATGATGACCTTTTTATAAATAACGTCACTTTCTTTGATAGCTGCAATGATTTTGATGGTGATTTTTATCTCCAAGGTCAGACATTTTGATTAATATATACAAATAAGAGCAAATTTTTCTACACAGTTGAGATCAGCGTATATGTAAATATCGGCAAAATTGTCTCCCAAAAAGCAACCGCAGAAATTTGCACTTCACAAAATGCGCCACTTGCCAACTCATCTCCTTAAATCGAAAAAGATAATTAATATATAAAAATAAGAGCGACATATTTTCCACACAATATGAGATAAAGCTTATATATATGTAAATCCGCTCAATTGCCTCCCAAAGAAAAACAACACTTCACTAAAAAATGTGCCACTTTGGCAAATGTTTATTACTTTAATTACGACCTCAATAAGAGGCGTAATTCACTACTAATATAGAATTTGAAAGAAAGAAATCATGGGGTTCAAATGATTTTAGAGGCCAATATGCAATAATTTATTAACGAGACTAATATAGTACAATTGGTATTTATTAACTATAATAAATAACACCGGCCATCTCTAATTAATATATTAGGTTAAATGTATACTATGTTGAGTACACGAAGGTTCTCCGCATTTGACTAAACGAATATGCTTTAACGGTTCAACAACATTAATTAATATCAAGTCGCATTTTTAGTGATTAAATGAACACGCTTAGAGGAACATAACTACGTGGATCCCACATTTCAAACCCATCTAAAAGCTTAGTTTATATAATATTATTTGTTATTTTTTTTAAGTAATCTTTTTTGTACTATACTAAGAGGAATATAGACGGAGGTAGACGGAGGTACATGAATGCATCCACGCGGCAGTAATAATGGCAAAAAATTATTACAATTTACCTAAGGGTGCGTTTGGATAGGCGTGGAAAGAAGGGAAGAAGAGAAAAAGTGGGAAGAAGTATTGGGAAATGTGTAACTTTGTGAAGAGTTTGGATTGTTTATAATTTTTTTTTTCTTCTTCCTTCTTCTTCTTTCTTCCAACGATCCAAACGCATCCTAAAAGAATCCAAATTTAAGAAAGAGATGGTTTTTTTTTTGAGATTTTAAGAAAGAGATGGTTGCTAAACCTGATAATTAATCTATCTATACAATATTAAATGCACTCTTAATCAATAACATATATATATATATATATATATATATATATATATATATATATTAGAGTTTGTATTCCTCACTTCAAGGATAGTTCGTTTTTTGAAATATAATATATATCAAAATACTGATATCTTTAGCAAAGCAAAAAAAAAAAATTGTAAATCACTGGAGTATAGTACAAAAATAATGCGCTTATTACTCATACCATTTCAAAAATAATTAATTAATCAATTTGTTGATAAGAAGGTGTTTAAATTAAATAGTTTGATGAATGATTTACTAATTATTTGCAAGCTATATTATTGTAGGAGGAGGGTTCTAGTGCCACAAGTTTTTGGTGCCACAACTTCTTTAAATCATTAAAATTTAAAATTTGAATCTAAACCATTGATCTTTTTCAATTTAATGGCTTCTGAACTTTCATATATTTTTTATAAATTTTTTAACTTCATTCGATACTTGATCAATAGGTCAAAAATGAACAAATGTTGTTAATTATAACATATTAACTCTAATACGTTCAGTGTTGACATTTTAATCGAGTATCAAATAAACTCCAAAATAAAAAATTATGCAGAAACACATCGCACATTAGATTGAACAAGATCAACAATTTGGATTCAGAATTTAAATTTTGAATTTTGTAATATTAATAAAATATATAAATCGCATGTTTGAGCACTTTTGATTCTTGAGTTTACATCGATTTTAATCACTCGCAAAAGCACGTGAATGCGGCTAGTTGTTAAATGAAATGATTTCAGTCATCTTAGTGCAAATTAAGACATGTCTAATGATAAATGGTTTTCATACTTAGTATTTCAACCATTTATAGGTCTTAATTTCTTGATTTTATGTGCTTTTTCTAATGTTTAACTGTTAATTTAGGCTAGAAGCTAGGTACTGTCATGGTTGCTTCATTTTGTATAGGATCTACGCGATGTGGCTACTCGACTCGACATTTTGAGCGATTTTCAGACTGGACCTGCGACCCACAGATCTCACCAGCGACCCACAGGGAGGCAGCGGGTAGCAGATGTTGACTGGCGAGTTAGGAGACTTCAGCGGGTCGCTAGATGCAGCAGCGGGCCGCTGGAAGATGTTAACCGACAGACAAAAATAGCCAGCCAGATTTGCTATCTTCTCCATAACTGCCTAAGCCAAATTTAGAGCCTCTACTTGCACGACCTCCACCATCAGAGAACCGCCAATGAATGTTATATAAGGAGGAAGCGTTGAAGACAGAGGGGTCGGCAATTGAGAGGAAATTTTCTGGGTGAAGGGAGAACAATTCTGCACAGGTCCAGCGGGTCGCCAGAGACATCTGCGGGCCGCTGTCGAGTAGCAGAAGACAGAAAGAAGGGATCAAGTTGCTTTTCTGTTGTAACTTTATTTCCTTTTTATGTTTTCTTTTCTCTTTTATACTTGGATGTTCTGTTTGATGATTTATCGCGAGTAGATACCTTTTTAGGGGCCATGGCAGTGAACCTTTAGTTTATGAATTGATATTATTATTTAGTTGATTTACTAGTTGCATGTTGTGTTTTATTTCCTTTCTTTAATTGCTTATCTGATTGGAATTGATTGATTAGATTAGTTTGTTTGTATCCATCAAGTATAGGCCTTGCTTGATTAGATAGATAGTTAAGTCCAAGCTTCTCTAAGAAATTAATATCAATTGTGTTAACTTGAAGGGTTATAATCGAAAGATTAAACCAAGGCTGATTAACGAGAGTTATAAGTCTTTTCTAACAGCGAAAGCGTAAGAATTCATAGGTTAGAAAGGTATAAACCCGTAGCAACTAGACCACGAAACGAAAGTTGAAGTTTAGTTCTACTTGATAGATTTGAAGTTAGTTGAATTGAATTCCAGAAACAAAAACGAGAGTTTGATCTGCAGCACTTCAACAAAAACCCAACTCTATACACAAAGCAGCATTTAAATCAACTAAGTAATAGTCTCAGCTTGACACCAGCGGGCCGCTGAGTGAACCAGCGAGGTGGTCTATGCCCGCCAAGTAGCCAGCGACCAGCTGATCTGTCAAGCGACCTGAGTCCACTTTAGCGGGCCGCTACGAAAGCCAGCGGGCCGCTAGGACTGGAATAAACTGAAAGAATTAGCATGCCTTAAGCCCCTAGCCTCTAATTAGCCAATTAATCCATCTTTACTGCATTTTGTTTTATTTAATATTTACTTAACTAAGTTGTTAATCTTGATACAAAACTCAACAATCTTGCAACCCTCTAGTTTAGTAGATTAAGTAAAATTGAAACTTAGTTATCTAATATCCGTCCTTGTGGTTCGACCCCTAAAATACTTAGACGATTATCGTACGCTTGCGATACAAATTTGAGTAGAATAGGGTATAATTCTAAAGCAAGAAAATCACCATCAAGCTTTTTGGCGCCGTTGCCGGGGACGGTAGCGATAATTAGGTTCAAATTTTATTTTAATTTGCTAGATTTCTTTACCCTTCTTCACTATCTTTTGCTTTCTTCAATTCTAGGTGAGAACACTGGCAGGAGGACGAGGAAACAAGAAGACCAACAGTGGAAGCACCCCTGGGACGAGGAAGCCAAGACTTTGTGAAGAAGGAGTCTCTCAACCTGACCAACCACCAATTTCAGCGACCCGCAGGCAACCCCAGCGAGCCGCTAAAAAGGTGACAGAGGGCAGAGAGAAGTCTGTTGCAACCACATCGAGTCAGCCACCTCTTCTCGTATACCAGAGACGAGGAGGAGGGTCGAAGAGTGATCCAGAACAGACATTCCAGCAACCAGCGGACCGCCAGATCATCCTGCGGCCCGCTGAATTTGGGTCTGATACGATTGAGGACCCGAAACCCGAAGAATCCGACTTTTCCGACGACAACAGCATGGGTGACAACGAGATTCCCTTGGCCGACCTAGAGCGTAGGGTTCGTGAAGAGCTCACAGCAAGGGAGACTGCTGCACGTAATCGGCCCTTGCGTGAGATTGGAGCACCCGCCGCGAACAACATCGGTCTAGGAGTTGACCCACCCAACCCCCAGCGAGCAAGAGACTTCGCATTCAATCCAGGGATCATAAACCTGGTCCAGCAGAACATGTTTGGGGGAGACACGCATGAGGACGCTACCTTACATTTGGAGGACTTTTTACAATGTTGCATTCTCCTCAATTTCGACCAAGTTCGCGATGACACAATCCGCCTTACCCTCTTTCCATTCACTCTTCGAGGCCGAGCAAAGACTTGGCTAGCGGGTTTCAAGTCCCGACCCTTTGGGACTTGGGATGAGCTAGCTAAGGCCTTCTTGGACAAATTCTACCCTAGGGAGAAGACGGTCCAAATTGTTCGCAAGATCTATAACTTCCGACAAGAGAATGATGAGAGCCTTGGGGAAGCATGGGATAGATTTAAGGAGTTGCAAAGGATTTGTCCACATCACGATTTATCGGAATCGAAACTTATTAGCTGTTTTTATGATGGCTTAACTCACCTAACCCGTCAAAATGTGGACAATACTGCAGGTGGATCGCTTTTAAACTTGGGAAGTGCAGCGGCAATTGACTTGGTTGAGAGGATGGCTCTTGCACAAACAAACTACTCGACAAGGACTCAACATCAACCTCGTGGGATGCTCGAACTAGACAAAACAACCCATCTACAATCTCAAATCGATGCACTCACGACCTTGATGAAGAAAATGAATGACAAGAAGTCCACCCCCGTGGCTCAAGTCCATTCGTGTCAACTTTGCGATGAAGAGGGACATTTGGCTCCCCAATGCCCTCGTCTTCAACAAAATGAGCCCGTAGAAGAGGAAGTCAATGCCATTGGCAATGGGCCGTCTTACTTCCCTCCCGTTGGATACAAGGATAGGCGCAACCATCCGGGCTTCTCATACGCGAACCCAAATGGCGCGGCCAATCCGGGTGTTCATTTGAACAAAGGAGGAAATCAACCAAATCAACCATCTCCGCATCGAATTCAGGTTGACAACTTCATGCGTGATCAAGGGATATGGAACAACAAGGTTCATACCGAGCTTACGAGGATAGGCGAACTCCTAGAACAAGTGGTGCACAAACAAAACTCGGTGATTCATCAGCCGGGAAATGGAGTGATGACCAAGACAGGCATGTTTCCCAGTCAACCAGAGCCTAATCCAAAGGCTGACGTCAATGCCATCACACTCAGGAGCGGCACAAATTACAATGGACCTGAAATGCCTGAAGAACCAGCTTCAGACCCAGTATCAGCGACCCGCAGGGATGACCAGCGGCCCGCTGAACCTGAGATGAAATTGGTTTCTGAAGAAGACAGTGGATTCGTGCTGGTTGACCCAGAACCAGCGGCCCACTCAACTGACCAGCGGCCCGCTGATCCTGAGCCAGCCAAGCAACCAGACAAGGATGGAGCTGTCCATCAATTAACGCCGCGTCCCAATGTGCCTTACCCACAGAGACTAGTCAAAACCAAGGAGAACAAGGAGTTCAGTAAGTTCTTGCAGGTCCTGAAACAACTCTCCATTACCATCCCATTCACGGACGCCTTGACCCGAATGCCAACTTATGCTAAGTTTTTGAAAGATATACTTAGCAATAAGAGGAAAATTGATGAATGCCAGACGGTGGCCTTGACTGAAGAATGCAGTGCTTTGATACTCAACAAGCTGCCACCAAAGATGCAAGATCCGGGAAAGTTTGCCATTCCATGCAAGATAGGAAGGGCAAGCATTAGAAGGGCATTGTGTGACTTGGGAGCAAGTGTGAGCTTAATGCCAAAGTCAATTTTCGATAAAATTGGAGTAGGGGAATTGCAAGACACTAGGATGTCTCTACAATTGGCTGATCGATCAGTGCGTCTACCGCTTGGAGTCGTTGAAGATGTACCGCTACAAGTAGGTAATCTTTATGTCCCTTGTGATTTTGTTGTTGTAGACATGGAAGAGGACTTGGAGGTGCCGATTATTCTTGGACGACCTTTCCTGGCCACTGCTGGAGCCATGATAGATGTTAAGAATGGCAGGATGTCCCTAGCGATCGGCGAAGAGAAAGTCGAGTTCCAAATTGACAAAGCAATGAAGATGCCCTCTCAACATGACTCTATCTTCATGGTGGAAGAACTCGACGTAATGGTGGAGGAGACAGTACTCGAGCAGCTTATGAGAGTATTCAGCTTCATCTCCGACACCAGCGAAGAGATGGAAGAGGCAGACTGGATTTTCAATGAGATATTGCAAGCAATAGAGCCTCAACCACCTCTCTGGATAGATGCCAGCGGCCCGCAGGCCTCTGCGGCGGACCGCCAGGCCGTATCAGTTCAGCTTAGAACTTCAACAGGAACAGTGCTCAGCCTGGATGACACCTGCGACCCGCTGGGAACACCTGCGGCCCGCTCAGACCAGGAGCCAGAGCCACCAAAGCTGGAGCTGAAACAATTGCCCGACAGCCTAAGGTATGAATACCTGGGCCCAGACCAGACCTATCCTGTGATAGTCAATGCAGAGCTTGATGAGGAACAGACAGAGAAGCTCTTGAAGGAATTAAGAGCACATAGGAGAGCAATTGGCTATTCCATCGATGATCTCAAAGGTCTCGACCCAAAGATTTGCACACATCGGATATTGCTTGAAGATGGACACAAACCCTCAGTTGAACACCAAAGAAGGCTAAATCCAAACCTGAGAGAAGTTGTCAAGAAAGAAGTGTTGAAGCTACTGGATGCGGGTATAATCTATCCAATTTCCGATAGTGAATGGGTAAGTCCGGTCCATGTTGTGCCCAAGAAAGGAGGAACCACGGTAATGAAGACCGAGAATGATGAGTTGATCCAAACACGGGTGGTGACAGGATGGAGGATGTGCATAGACTACCGCAAGCTCAACACCGCCACGCGTAAAGATCATTTTCCTTTGCCTTTTGTGGACCAATTGTTGGAACGTCTCGCCAACCACTCCTACTTTTGCTACTTGGATGGCTACTCCGGATTCTTTCAAATTCCAATCCACCCAAGTGATCAAGAAAAGACGACTTTCACATGCCCATATGGAACCTATGCCTATAGGAGGATGCCCTTTGGACTTTGTAATGCGCCCGCTACATTTCAAAGGGCTATGATGGCTATCTTCTCCGATTTCATTGAGAAGGACATGGAGGTTTTTATGGATGACTTCTCGGTTTATGGCACCTCATTTGACCATTGCCTAGCCAATTTAGCGAAGATCTTGAAGCGATGCGAGGAGGTCAACTTGGTGCTCAATTGGGAGAAATGTCACTTCATGGTTCAAGATGGCGTGGTGCTTGGTCATAATATCTCATCCAAAGGCATATCGGTGGACAAGGCCAAAGTGGAGGTCATAGAGAAGATGAAGAACCCAACTTGCGTGAAGGATGTGCGGAGCTTCCTTGGACACGCCGGGTTTTATCGGAGATTTATCAAAGACTTCTCTAAAATTGCAAAACCATTGACTAATTTGACAATGAAAGATGTTGATTTCGAATTTGACTCAAATTGTGTTGATGCCTTTTGTAGGTTGAAAGAAGCATTGGTCACCGCACCCATATTGCAACCACCGGATTGGAATCAGCCATTCGAGTTGATGTGTGATGCGAGCGACTATGCCGTAGGAGCGGTGCTTGGACAACGCAAGGACAAGAAACCATGTGTTATCTACTATGCGAGTAAGGTGCTAGATGAAGCTCAAATCAACTACACCACTACCGAGAAGGAGTTGCTAGCAGTGGTTTTTGCTCTGGACAAGTTTCGGCCCTACCTGGTCGGATCCAAAGTGATTGTGTATACGGATCACTCGGCTCTTAAATACCTCATGAGTAAGAAGGACGCCAAACCACGCCTCATTCGTTGGGTCCTTCTCCTACAGGAATTCGATTTAGAGATTCGCGACAAGAAGGGAACAGAGAACTCAGTGGCAGACCACCTATCCAGACTCAGATGGGATGAACCCCAATCGAAACCGATCAATGAGAGCTTCCCAGATGAGCAATTGATGGCAGTCAACCCAGTACCAGCGACCCGCAGCCTGACCCTGCGAGTTGACCAGGTGGAAGCGACCCGCCAGTCTGACCTGCGGATCACCCCAATACCTGCGACCCGCTGGGAAACCCTGCGACCCGCTAGAACTGGGCGACCCCCATGGTTTGCTGACTTTGCTAACTATTTGGCCACCGGTGTTCTACCCCCAGAGCAGACATATCAACAGAAGAAGAAGTTCCTTTCAGATGTTAAGTTCTACTTCTGGGAAGACCCAATTTTGTGGAGGCTTGGAGTAGATGGAATGTTTCGAAGATGTGTTCCCCATGAGGAGATAAGTGACATTCTTGCCCATTGTCACTCATCAAGTTATGGAGGTCATGCTTCTCACTCAAAGACGGCCACAAAGATACTTCAAGCAGGGTTCTACTGGCCCACGATCTTCAAGGACGCCCGAGCTTTTGTGCTCACATGTGATCAATGCCAAAGGATGGGTAACATTTCAAGTAGACATGAGATGCCATTGAATCCAATTTTGGAAGTGGAGGTGTTTGATGTGTGGGGGATAGATTTTATGGGGCCATTCCCTTCATCTTGTGGTTTTGAATACATCCTTGTAGCAGTAGATTATGTCTCCAAGTGGGTTGAAGCCGTAGCATGCAAGAAGGCCGATTCGGAAGCGGTGAGAAAGTTGTTCTCCAAGGTCATCTTCCCAAGATTTGGAGTTCCTAAAGCTGTGATAAGCGACGGGGGAAGGCATTTCATCAACCGCCAGTTCGAGAACTTATTGAAGAAACACGGAGTCAACCATAGGGTGGCTACCCCATACCATCCTCAAACTAGTGGGCAAGTCGAGATATCTAACCGTGAAATCAAGAACATTTTGCAGAAAACGGTTGGAAGATCAAGGAAGGATTGGGCCCTCAAGTTAGATGATGCTTTATGGGCGTACCGAACCGCTTATAAGACCCCTATTGGCATGAGCCCTTTCAAGTTGATATATGGCAAAGCATGTCACTTGCCCGTTGAATTGGAGCACAAGGCATATTGGGCCACACGAGCAATTAACTTTGATTACAAGGAAGCGGGAGAGAAAAAGGTTTTGGAATTGCATGAGTTAGATGAGATCCGTTTGAATGCTTATGAGAATGCAAGAATGTACAAGGAACGAACCAAGCAATGGCATGACAAGCGCATTTTGAGGAGAGAATTCAAAGAGGGGGATTTAGTTCTTCTTTTCAACTCAAGGTTGAGGCTATTCCCAGGCAAGTTAAGGTCACGATGGTCAGGTCCGTTCAAGGTTAAGAAGGTGTATCCATTTGGAGCGGTTGAAATTTGGAGCGAGACTCATGGAAGCTTCAAGGTGAATGGCCAACGTCTCAAGCTTTATATGGACAATGTGTCGCGGAAGGACGATGCGGGAGTCATACGCTTCGTTAACCCGACACCTAGCGAGACGTAGATATGAGGGGTCGAGCTCGAGACCTTAAACGAGCGCTTCTTGGGAGGCAACCCAAGGGTTTTTCTTTTTAAAATTCATTTTATTTATTTTCAGTCAGTAAACCCAACAAAATTCAAAAAAAATTATAAAAATAAAAACAACAAAAAAATCAGAAAAATAAAAAATATAAAAACAAGGGAGTGAGAGTTTTCAATGTAACTTGGCTTAATTCTCAGGTTTTCTGCTCTTCTGCGACACAACCAGCGACCCGCAGGACACTGAAGCGACCCGCCAGGCGTCATGCGACCCGCTGCTCCAAGCAAGCTTGGGGGGAAGGAGGAGCGACCCGCTAACACTGCCTGCGGCCCGCTGAAACTGTCTTAAATTTCAAATCTGACGGTTATCAAGGGTGTTTCTGACTTTTCACCACTCCATCTCTTCCAACAGAACAGTTTCGACCCTTACCCTCCTCTCTTGCGACCCAAGCCCTGCACCTGCGAACTCCACCGTTCTGCGCCCCGCGAGCACCACCATTTCACCGGAGCCGTCGGTGACACACCTCTCTGCCGCCTCATCGCATCCACGCATCGATTCATCATCTCGATCCCACAATTCGGCGTAGTAGGGTTCATTCTCCACTAAGCTAAGGTAACAACTCATTCCAAACTCTCCAACTCAATTCAAACTGGTACAAGGACCCAAAACCCAGACCAAACGGTACCACACTGGTCCCCATCGGAAAACCCAAATTCTGGTCATCCTCAACCACCTCTCAGCCAGTACCAGCGACCCGCTGACACCACCTGCGGCCCGCTGAAAATATTCTGCCAAGCCAAAACCTCAGTTAAACCCAACACCTGCGACCCGCTGATACTGGGCAAAATTGAGACAGAACCCAACCAATTCAATCGAAAACAAGCCGAAACCTCTACAGATGGCTCCTAAGGTTTTCAAGAGAGGAGCTAGAGCAGTGAGATTGTTGCTGGGAGGGTCAGGGAGTGGCTCCTCTCAACCTCCAAGGAGAGAGTCTCCTCCTCCAAGAAGGGAGGAGTCACCCCCGAATTTTGAAGAAGCGGAAAGAGAAATTTTTGGAGATGAGGGGACAGAGACAGAGGAAGAGCCGGTTCAAGAGACTGTTGACAGGGGTAAAGCTCCGATGGAGGAAGAACTTGAGAGTGAGGAGAGTGAGGAAGAAGAGGATGGGAATGGAGAAGAGGAGGAGAATGATGAGAGTGAAGAAGAGGAGGAGAGTGAGAGTGACAAGGAAGGAGAAGAGGAGACTGCTTCGGGGAGTGACTTTGAAGTTGAATATAGGCAGGAGAAGAGGAGGAGGAGAGAAGAAGAAGAGGATAGAATGGAAGTGGACCCGGACGTGGTTGAAACCACTACTCGGGCAGCAAGGAAATCAAGGACAGCGGAGGAGGAACTTGGGGACAACCCGCCCCGTTTTCTTGAGGCCGAGTGCAAGGCCCGTTATGAGCGCCTCAAGATCAAGAAGATGGAGAACACTCGTTTTCTAGACCCTCGAGTGCTCAAAGATCTCGGCATAGAGGAGGACTTCTATGCTTTGACTGAAAATGCCGGGATCACGAGGGCATTTTGGGAGATAGTGGAGCCCGCCTACACCCGCCTCACTATGGAGTTCCTTTGCACACTCCGCCTCGAGTGGGATAAAGAAAGAGGGGAGTTCTTGGCCTCATGGAAATTCCATGGGGTCCGTTATGCCCGATATGAGAGCGAGATCGCCGATATCTTTGGCTTGAGGCGAGGCGGGTTGGATGTCAAGGACATTGATGAGGGATTTTGGGAGAGAATCACGGGATTGAAGGCTCCAAAAGAGAGGAAGAGTGTGGACATTCAAATGCCCGTGATCCGATTCATCCAAAGGGCTCTATCTCTCACCATCTTTGCGAGAGGAGAATCGGGAGCTAAGGCTAACGTGGGTGAGACATCGGTGCTGTGCCAAATGCTCCGCCGCGGCAACTCTCAACATCAAAACTTGGCGCGGAGCATGCTCAAGCATTGGCACGATACAATTGCCCGCAACAAACTGACGGGGCAGGGGCAGATTACGATTGGGGGCCTTGTCACGCATCTGGCCAAGAACGTAGGCGTGGCAAGCTTCCGCATGAAGCAAAGTGCCGGGCCCGAACGCCTCAACATGGAGCTCCTTGCATCCATGGGTCACGTAAAGAAAACGCCGCGGGAGACACGATATGTGGTGGGGGATTATCGCCTGGATATCCCCATTACATTCAGAATAGGCCAGATGCGCTCCGGGGACTATCTTCTAGTCCGGAGCGGAGTTTTGGCTCTGCCGGTATCAACTCCAGAGCCTCAGCCCAGGGCCAGCGGCCCACAGGAAGAACCTGCGACCCAGCATGAAGAGGCCTATTTTCACGTCAGCGGGTCGCAGACAGAACCAGCGGCCCGCACATTTGGGCCAGGAAGCCAAGCAGAGTGGGGAAGGGAGGACTTCTACCAGGGGACGGCCACACCTGATGTCCCAGGCATCGCGGATATGCTTCACGACATCCACATTGCACAGTGGAATCTCTCCGCGGACTATGAGCGCCTTGAGGCGAAGCTAGATGCCGAAATAGAAGAAGCGAGGAGTTGGAGGAATGAACAAAGGGCGATAATGCAGCGCTTCGCGGATCGTATCTTCGGAGTGCCGGAACCACCTCCACCCCCACCTCCCGAGGATTGAGCTAAGTTCGTAAGTTTTCTAATTTCCCTCTATTTTCTTTCTTTAGGTAATTAATGGCCCTAGGGACAGAGCCATGAATTAAGCTTGGGGGGGGTATAGAGAGAAATTGAAAATTTATGGAAAGGATTGCTAATTAGTTAGGTTATTATAGGTTAGGAAATTGCATTCATGCATTTTAGTCTCTGTCTGCAAGGCAATCAGCGGACCGCAGTCCCTACCAGCGGGTCGCTGATGGCAGGTGGGCAGGACTTAGAGAAATTTTAAGTATAGGGATTTCAGTGGGTCGCAGGACAGACCTTTGAGCTCGCTGCTAAGGCAGCGGGTAGCAGACATCACCTGCGGACCGCTAATTTATCCAGAACTTAAGAATTTCATTGCACTTTCATCTAGTTTTGTAAATAATTGCATAATTAATGTCATTTTGCATATTTAGGGAAAGTTAAGAAGTTATTCTGAGTTAACTGAACAGAGAATTGAGCAAAAGATTTTAACTGAAGAAAACAAATTGATAAAATCTTGAGGAAATATTAAAGAGTTTGCACATTATCGATCTAACTAACTCAATTGTGACTAAGATAGGAGCAATAGCTTTTCATGAAGTATCTCAACTGAACCTAAGTTTGTTAAATTAGATAGGTTAATTGGTTAGTCAAAGCAATTGAGGCGGTAGCCACCTCAAATTGATAAATTCATGAAGATCAACTTTAGTAACATAAAGGCATGACAACCAAGGAATGATCACTAGGTCTAAGGCATTTAAACCATTGTTTTAAGAATAATTAAAAGTCGAAGATGTATAAAAACATGTGTCTCATCTTGAGACAATAGGCATGAACTCACAAAAGGAAAGGGGAACTAAAAAGCGTGCAATGCCATGGACATTGCGGGAAGCTATAGATTATGGTGGATAAAAAGAACTTCCATTAATCATGAGTAAAAACAGAAAAGCTCATGACATAAAATAAGACCGATGTTGTTAGAATAGGATACAAAATAAGACCGATGTTGTTCTAAGTATGTTTCAAATTCACCATCAACCTGACCAACCACCAATTTCAGCGGACCGCCAGATCATCCTGCGGCCCGCTGAATTTGGGTCTGATACGATTGAGGACCCGAAACCCGAAGAATCCGACTTTTTCGACGACAACAGCATGGGTGACAACGAGATTCCCTTGGCCGACCTAGAGCGTAGGGTTCGTGAAGAGCTCACAGCAAGGGAGACTGCTGCACGTAATCGGCCCTTGCGTGAGATTGGAGCACCCGCCGCGAACAACATCGCTATAGATTATGGTGGATAAAAAGAACTTCCATTAATCATGAGTAAAAACAGAAAAGCTCATGACATAAAAAAAAAAAAACACAAAAAAATAATAAACGAGAAAAATCTCGAAAATAAATCCACCATAATTTGGCTGACCTCTCCACCGCGGGAAGATCTCTTAGCCCCAAGAGAAAGTTAAAAGTCTAACCCAAAAACTTTGGAATAGGTTGGGTGGGGAGTTGTACCCTTATTTCCGCCCCACTTTAGACTTATTCCAATGCGTTTTTCAAAAATTGAATGGTTCAAAGGCTCAAAGACCTAGTTGTGAAATGAATTGGTTGGATTGGTTGTTTACGTTAGTAGGGTTAGATCCCGTTTCAATTGCTAGCTTAATCGATTTTAACCTTGATAAAATGATGAACTTAGGAATTGATGAGATAAGTCATGAAAAAATTATTGCAAATATCCTAGCTGCATGAATAGTTAGTTAATGACATGAGAACAAAAGAAATTGGATTTTAGTGTTTATTAAATTGATTAAAATTGCTCAAGTCTTGTTTAGTTAGCACATGAATTGACATCTAGCTTGTTAGGAAACATATAGTTGATTGAAATTAAGCCCTGAAAACCAGAACTTGAACGTAGGACTTTGCTTGAGGGCAAGCAAATGCTAAGCTTGGGGGGTTTGATAAATGGTTTTCATACTTAGTATTTCAACCATTTATAGGTCTTAATTTCTTGATTTTATGTGCTTTTTCTAATGTTTAACTGTTAATTTAGGCTAGAAGCTAGGTACTGCCATGGTTGCTTCATTTTGTATAGGATCTACGCGATGTGGCTACTCGACTCGACATTTTGAGCGATTTTCAGACTGGACCTGCGACCCACAGATCTCACCAGCGACCCACAGGGAGGCAGCGGGTAGCAGATGTTGACTGGCGAGTTAGGAGACTTCAGCGGGTCGCTAGATGCAGCAGCGGGCCGCTGGAAGATGTTAACCGACAGACAAAAATAGCCAGCCAGATTTGCTATCTTCTCCATAACTGCCTAAGCCAAATTTAGAGCCTCTACTTGCACGACCTCCACCATCAGAGAACCGCCAATGAATGTTATATAAGGAGGAAGCGTTGAAGACAGAGGGGTCGGCAATTGAGAGGAAATTTTCTGGGTGAAGGGAGAACAATTCTGCACAGGTCCAGCGGGTCGCCAGAGACATCTGCGGGCCGCTGTCGAGTAGCAGAAGACAGAAAGAAGGGATCAAGTTGCTTTTCTGTTGTAACTTTATTTCCTTTTTATGTTTTCTTTTCTCTTTTATACTTGGATGTTCTGTTTGATGATTTATCGCGAGTAGATACCTTTTTAGGGGCCATGGCAGTGAACCTTTAGTTTATGAATTGATATTATTATTTAGTTGATTTACTAGTTGCATGTTGTGTTTTATTTCCTTTCTTTAATTGCTTATCTGATTGGAATTGATTGATTAGATTAGTTTGTTTGTATCCATCAAGTATAGGCCTTGCTTGATTAGATAGATAGTTAAGTCCAAGCTTCTCTAAGAAATTAATATCAATTGTGTTAACTTGAAGGGTTATAATCGAAAGATTAAACCAAGGCTGATTAACGAGAGTTATAAGTCTTTTCTAACAGCGAAAGCGTAAGAATTCATAGGTTAGAAAGGTATAAACCCGTAGCAACTAGACCACGAAACGAAAGTTGAAGTTTAGTTCTACTTGATAGATTTGAAGTTAGTTGAATTGAATTCCAGAAACAAAAACGAGAGTTTGATCTGCAGCACTTCAACAAAAACCCAACTCTATACACAAAGCAGCATTTAAATCAACTAAGTAATAGTCTCAGCTTGACACCAGCGGGCCGCTGAGTGAACCAGCGAGGTGGTCTATGCCCGCCAAGTAGCCAGCGACCAGCTGATCTGTCAAGCGACCTGAGTCCACTTTAGCGGGCCGCTACGAAAGCCAGCGGGCCGCTAGGACTGGAATAAACTGAAAGAATTAGCATGCCTTAAGCCCCTAGCCTCTAATTAGCCAATTAATCCATCTTTACTGCATTTTGTTTTATTTAATATTTACTTAACTAAGTTGTTAATCTTGATACAAAACTCAACAATCTTGCAACCCTCTAGTTTAGTAGATTAAGTAAAATTGAAACTTAGTTATCTAATATCCGTCCTTGTGGTTCGACCCCTAAAATACTTAGACGATTATCGTACGCTTGCGATACAAATTTGAGTAGAATAGGGTATAATTCTAAAGCAAGAAAATCACCATCATCTAATTAATAGCTAAATTTCTAATTAAGACGTGTCTAATTGCATTGATTATTACAAATTATATTTTGTTAAAAATAAGAAAAACAAATGACGTTTCTGTTTTTAAGAAAATTATTATAAAAGGAATTGCTTTCAGACCTGCATATGTTAAATTTACTGATATCAGATGTTTTCTTTTACTTTTTACACATAATAAGCAAGAGAGAACATAATATTTCTCAAGGACATAAACGAAATTATGGAATAAGGACAATGCTCATGTGAAAAACTTGTTCAACGTACGACTTAAACCCAAGAAAAGTCGTGCATCTTTTGTGTTTGGTGAATGGGTCATATAACTTAATTGGCTTCGAATTTACTAAAAAAAAAAAAAAACGCGTTTGTCTACTCTTATTTGTCATTTTACATATTTATTTTGCGAATGGACACCGAAGGATTATTTTAATCCCTATTGCCAAGTGCAATATTTATATCGTAAATTTATTAAGTTCACAGTTTCCAAAAAAAAATTATTAAATTCCAGCAAAAACGTTTGACTTCGATCCGAAATTTTCGTTTCATGTCATCTACTTAGAATTTCTAACTCCGTACAAAACAAATCACACACTGATTTTAGTGTTTAGCTCGGACGACAATTTCTGACTTGATCCGATCATGTCGATCCAACGATTAAATGGATCTGAAAGACTGAAACGCTACATGATGCGCAATATGTTGGAAGGAGGAAAAAAATTGCAAACACATACATGATGCTCCATGTTTCTTTTTTATTCGATGACAATATAAGTTTTCTTTTTTCACTACCTTGACAAAGGTATACTAACAAAGCAATAAAATTAATAAATGCATGGTAGCAAACTAGCAACGTAGCAAATAAGGAATACAATATGTTGGGAGGAGGAAAAAAGTAAAAACACATGATCCGCAATTTATAATAATTATTATTATTATTATTTAGTTGACAATGGAACAGTTTACTACTTTCTCCCCAACCTCGGCAAAAGTATGCTAATAATATAAGAAAAAAGAAAAATAACAATGCAGCAAATTTGGCTATGTTATTGTGGAGGGAGGAAATATTAAAAGGCACATGATCCGCAATCTTTTTTTTTCCGTTGACAATAGAAAAACTTTTGATTATAAATAACATTAACATTTCTTTTAAGCTCTGATGAACAGTGAAGACTTTCATACCTGCATTTCGTAAGTTTCAGCATTTCTTTATTCCGGGGACCTTCACTCCGCCTCAAGAGATTCATGCTATTCATTAATTAAATTAGGGCAGTAAGGATTTATATAGCACAAAAAAAAAATTGTATTTGTGAAATGGACAACATTTTATAATTTTTCTGTCGGCGGGTCCATGACCCTGACAAAATAAATTGAGAGACAGGTACTCTGAAGCTGAACTTCTTCATTAAATGCAAATTAAAGCTAATGGTAGGTAGGATTAATATCCAAATAATATAAAAATTATGGTTGTCTTATTTGTGTTACAATGATTAAAATTTCAACCTACTACATGCTCTTGCGAAGGAAGTTTCTAATTCAAACTAGCTACCATTATATATCAGATAGAAACAACCTATTCGTCTATACCCTGAAAAGTGTCAAAACAAGAAATCAACTAGTTGAAATAAAATGCATCAAAAAATCTCTTCATGACTCTCATGTGATGACGTGAATAATTTTTCCCCCCTTCGAATAAATTGGCAAGTATAACCATCATGTGCTTATAGTTCAGGGCTGTGGCTACCAGAAAGAATACTCTGTCTGCATAAACCTTGTAGCACATGTTCTTGTGTATCAAGTTGCAGCATGGCTACCAGTCATGTCGAAAAAATGGCTTTGTCGAAAGATGAAGCCAGACTTAGAAGTTAGAACACATGAGGGGCCGGTTGAGCCTCTTACCTTGATAGTTCTCCGTACAACAAGAGACCTTATAAGGTTTCAGCTAATGGTTGATTAATGGTGGGCGTGATGCCGTGAGGGAGGTTGTGAGTTGTCAAACCATGGCGCAACAGACCCCACTCCCGACGAGCCCGTTGGCAATGGAACAGTTTTCGATTTTAAATAGCGTTTAAAATTCTAATTAAATTTTTAGTTTCTGAAAATCATACTTCATAACAGCAATTTAGAACATTCAGAATATCTTTATTGATGGAGAACTTTGTATCGACAATTTATAACAACTTATGGAGGTGATAGTATTAAATAAAACTCTACAAATATTATGTCTAGCGTGTTATCACGGGCAACTCAACAATTTTTTTAAGGATAGGCAAATGCATACCAACTCTAATACCATCGTGCCGATCAAACTGGTGTTTAGCATTAGCTCCGAAGCATTATTTTTTTTCTTTTTCTTGTTTTTGAATGGTTAATCCTATTTAATTCTTGTGCATTGACATGTTTGGTGCATATCTTTGTCCATTTAGGATGCCTTGATTTTTATTCCAAGTATAGCAGATGCATACCACGCATTAGAGAAAATTAGGTAGAGTGGACTTCTTCTGGTACCGAACTTATCAACAATGTATCAGCCCTTTGGTTTTCAGTAACAATCATGACAGCATCTATATTGTGCACAGCAATGGACGCTAAACTAATTCTTGAACAAAGAGTTGGGCAAACAACCCAATTCTTTTTGTTTTCTTTTCCTTTTTTATTTGACTTACTTACATAATAACCTCATAAACAAGTAAATTAAAAGCAAATAATATGTACAATCTATGATCACTAAGAAAGACAAAAGGAGCTTGCTCATAATAATACAAGAGCTACGCTTTTGTCTCTTCCCCTTTGACACCTTTTAATAAAAGTAAACGGATTCGGGTCTGCCACCAGAAAAAAAGTAGGCGGCTTCGTAACCCATCCACTCGTCCGACGATTCGTCATCAGCATAGGCATCATATTCTACTGCCTCTTCTGGTTGCTCTGGTCTCTTCAATTCATCTAATATCATCTGCAATAATTCATACAAGCGAATATTGAATTAGACTCCTTAGTCAATTAAAGATAAGAACGGTTAATTGCAGTAAATCAGATTTATTACCAACTATAAACTGTTTATCTCAATTCATATTCATATTTGGATAATAGAGATAATAAGGTAGTACTAATATAGAAATTACATGATAAGCTTGATTAATCTGGTTGAACTTAATACTGCACTGGCTTCCTTTACATACGTCTGGATGATACTGCCATGGAAAATAAAAGAAAAATATTAGAAACAATAATTCACAGAATACAATGCAAAGAAAAAACCACAACATAGAAAAAATTGAATTTTATGATACATTAAAAAAATTATAAATTCCAAATCTTAAAGAAAATATCTTTCGTAGGATTGAAAAAAAGATAGTAAATTTTGCAAAAGACACCCTGCTTTCTATGAAATCAAAGTAAAACCCTCATTGTTATTTCGACAAATCCTAACCTGAGAACAAACTAATCCAAATGCAAAATAGAAAACCATCAATTTAATTCTAAACTGGCCAACAACAAACCTGTAAAGCAAGCTTGCGAAAAGCTTTCTTGACCTCCTTCTCGGTCGCACCAGGTCTCAGACTCAGCGTCTTGTAGTAATTCTCTCCGGCGACAGTGGCGGAGCACCTGATTCCTCTTCTTCCGACGATCGCCGGAGATCTAATGCCCCTACACGCCATTGTTGAAGAACTCATCAAAGTCGCCATTTTTCTTCCTTTTCCAAACAAAAAAAATCCGATTCCGAACTCGGTTGAGCGATTGGGAAGTTTCTCTTGTAAAAGACCTTTAGCTTCTCTTTCTAATGCTTTTGATTTTTGGGAGACAAATGAAAATGCAGATGAGAGAAGAATCTACGAGGATGAGAATTTATAGGAGACCAAGGTTTCGGTTCGCCATGCTTTTTCTTATGTAACCTCCATTTCAAGAAACGGACATGTCCATTTTTTGTTTTTACATTACCTTTAATGTTAGAAGTAGAACGGTCCAGTCCAAATGAAATGGAGACATTAAGAGAGAGAATGATTGGGTTTCAGAGACGCAGTAAAAATTGATCTAATGCACGCGTGGCACGTGTAATTAACGAGTTTTTCGTTCTTATCCGATTGTTATTTTTTGTTTTTTTCCGAAATTAAAGGGTCTAAACTTCCGCGGATAAGTCTTTTATTTTCCTCCTATTTTCTGTCATTATCAATTGTTAGATATTTTTACAGATTAAAAAAACTTCTGGATATTTAGAACTTTCTAAATTCATTCTTCATTTGTTTCTTTATTTATATTCAAAAAATACCGCTATGTGTCCACTTATATCGTTTTTTTTAAAGTAAAAAACTAAAAATAAATTCATATCTCAGGCTTTCATTTTTTTCACAATAAAAAAGCTATAAATTATTAATAAAAAAAGCAATAAATTAGTTCCAACCGCTAATAATAAATACTTCTATCAAGACAACAAAAAAAAATTTGAAGATAAACTGAAATATTATTTGGTACAAAATAATT
>JAMFTS010005434.1:0-27282 GCA_028095005.1 Rhynchospora pubera | reverse complement strand
CCGCATCAAAGACTTTGCTTGCATAGTATATGGCATAAGGTTTTTTGTCACGCCTCTGTCCCAAAACTGCTCCGATTGCATAATCGCTTGCATCGCACATCAACTCAAAAGTTAATGTCCAATCGGGCGGTTGGAGAATGGGTGCTACCACCAAAGCTTCCTTAATCCTGCGAAAAGCATCAACACAATCATCATCAAAGTCAAATTCAACATCTTTCATAGTGAGATTAGTTAATGGTTTTGCAATTTTAGAGAAATCTTTAATGAACCGCCGGTAAAAACCGGCATGACCCAAGAAGCTTCGAATGTCTCTAACGCATGTTGGTTGCCTCAATTTCTCAATGACTTCCACTTTCGCTTTGTCAACCGAGATCCCTTGAGACGAAATCACGTGGCCAAGTACCACCCCCTTGCGAACCATGAAGTGACATTTCTCCCAATTCAACACTAGATTCACCTCTTCACACCGCTTCAACACCTTAACCAAGTTGGCTAAGCAATGATTGAAGGTTGTACCATAGACCGAAAAATCATCCATGAACACTTCCATGTCTTTTTCAATAAAATCGAAGAATATCGCCATCATAGCTCTTTGGAAAGTGGCTGGGGCGTTACACAACCCAAATGGCATCCTGCGATATGCGTAGGTACCATATGGGCATGTAAAGATTGTCTTCTCTTGGTCGCTTGGATGAATGGGGATTTGGAAGAACCCGGAATACCCATCCAAATAACAAAAATAGGAATGATTGGCTAGTCTTTCCAAGAGTTGATCAACAAATGGAAGGGGAAAATGGTCTTTTCTCGTGGCGGTGTTGAGCTTTCGATAATCAATGCACATTCTCCAACCCGTGACCACTCGAGTTTGGATTAACTCATTCTTGTCGTTCTTCACCACCGTAGTACCTCCCTTCTTAGGCACCACATCAACCGGACTAACCCACTTGGAGTCGGAAATCGGATAAATGATCCCGGCTTCAAGTAGCTTGAGAACTTCTTTCTTCACCACCTCCTTCAAGGTTGGATTTAATCTTCTTTGATGCTCAATGGTTGGCTAGCAATCATCTTCCATGAGAATCCGGTGAGTACAAATGCTCGGATCTAGTCCCTTCAAATCATCAATCGAGTAACCAATAGCTTTACGATGGGATCGCAATTCCTTCAAAAGTTTCTCAATTTCTTCGCTGCTTAGATGTGCACTTACTATCACCAGATATGTCTCATCAGGCCCCAGGTATTGGTACTGGAGGTTGGAGGGCAAAGGCTTCAGATTCAGCTTCGGTCGTTCAGGGCTGGCTTCCTGGCGGGTCGCCAGGATTTCTGGCGGGTCGCCAGGATTTCTGGCGGGTCACCAGGATTTCTGGCGGGTCGCCAGAAACTGTCCTGAGAGCGTCAACTTCCTCTTCAGCGTCTGGTTCCTCCTCCAAACTCGCCACGTAAGCATCCCATTCCTCCTGGTTGTCGATGGGGTAGGTGTAGGCATTCGTCACCGTCGAATTAAACTCTTCTTGTACCATTTTATCAAGCATATCTATCATGCAACAAGTATCTACTTGGTTGGGCAGCTTCAATGCTTTTTCAACTTCAAATTCGGCTGTTTCGTCTCCCACCTTCACGAGCATATTTCCATTCCTACAATTGATAAAAATACTAGCAGTTGCTAGAAACGGTCTACCAAGAATAATGGGTACCTCGGGGTCTTCTTCCATGTCTACAATCACGAATTCGCACGGCACCACAATATCTCCAACTTGAAGCGGCACGTTTTCAACAATTTCCAAGGGAAAACGGGTTGATTGATCTGCAAGTTGCAATGTCATCCGAGTCTTCCTCAATTCTCCCACACCCAGCTTGTTGAAAATGGATTCGGGCATAAGACTCACGCTTGCTCCTAAGTCTAGCAAGGCTCGCTTGATGTTTGCCTCCCCAATCTTGCACGGAATCGTGAATCTCCCTGGATCTTTCAACTTCGGGAGAAGTTTCTTGGTTGATACAGATTTGCTCTCATGTGTTACAGCAATGCAAACGTCCTCTAGCTTCTTCTTGTTTGTTAGAATATCTTTTAGGAACTTAGCATAGGAGGGCATTTTGGTCAACATGTCGGTGAAGGGTATGGAGATTTGGATTTGTGACATTATCTCCATGAACTTGCTGTATTCTTTCTCTTCCTTTGCCTTGGCTTGCCTTTGAGGATATGGAACTTCTGGGGCATAGCGGGTCTGAATCGGAGCTTCGGTCTTGCCTTTCTGAGCCCCAGGACCTTTTATGGAGGGTCCGCCTGAATACTGGCGGGTCGCCAGAAACTGTCCCGAGGGTTCTGTATTCTGCACATTTTCCTGGCGGTCGCCAGGATTTCTGGCGGATCCGCCTGGATCAGTCCTGAGACCGATTCGTCTGGATTCTTGGGCCCATCGTACTCCGTTCCACTCCTTAGTCGATGTGTGACACTCTTGACTTCTCCGTTGGGGTTTACTTCAGGTTGACTTGGAAACATCCCGGTCTTCGTTAAAGCTCCTTGGCTTTGAGGGTTTGCCAATTTGCTTTGTTGAATGAGGAATTGCAAGGACTCGCGAACTTGCTTCATCTCATCAAAGACCGTATGATTTCACTCCGTTTGATCTACCATGAACTTGTCCACCAAATTCCTATGTTGCTGATAGTAACTAACTTGATTGTTATTACCTGCAGCGTTGTTGTTAGGCTTGTTTTGAGGTGGTGGTTGAGCTTGCTCCGGATTCGCGCACCCGCTTGGATTGCCATAAGATAGCCCAGGATGGTTTCTCTTGTCTCGGTACACGTAGTTCTGGGGGGCGTAGGGCGGAGGTGCCATGATTGCATTAACATCGGCTACGGGCTCGTCTCTTGCTACCAAGTAACATGCCTTTGCTGTATGTCCTTCTTCCTCACAGAATTGACACTTCTGGACTGCCTCCACGGGTTTGGTCTTCATTTCCTTCATCATTGTGGTCAAGGCGTCCAGTTGAGCTTGCAAATGAGTCGATTTGTCCACTTCTATCATCCCTCCATTGGAATTCTTCTCTCTCACCGACCAATTGGTTTGAGAGCTCGCCATGCTTTCGATTAGCGCCTTTGCATCCCTACACCCTAGGTCGAGAAGAGACCCACCTGCAGTTGAGTTAACACTTTGACGAGTTTGATGGTTCAAATCGTCATAGAAACTACAAATTAGTCTATCCTGACCTATATCATGATGAGGACACATTCTCAACAAATCTTTAAAGCGTTCCCAAGCTTCAAACAAATTTTCATCACTTTCCTGTTTAAACCCAATTATCTCCCTCACGATCGATGTGGTTTTGATTCTAGGATAGAACCTTTCCAAGAAGGCCTTGGCCAAATCATCCCAACAAGTAAACGGGTTACTATTGAAACTATTCAACCAATCCTCCGCTTGGTCTCTAAGAGAAAAAGGGAAAAGAGTTAACCGGATTATATCGCGAGCGACTTCTTCGAGGTTGAGAGTGATGCAATTCCGTAGGAATCGCTGCAAATGCTTGTTCGCGTCTTCCGTTGGATTCCCACTAAATTGGTTCTGTTGGATAAGGGCTATTAGAGATGGGTTGAAGAATAGATCGCGAGTCCTTCGAACTTGGGGAGGGTTGACTCGAAGTCGGACATTGTTTGCGGTTGGGGCTTCGATCTCCTTCAAAGGTCGATTTTCCGCCGCAATCCTTGCCGCCTCCCTAGCATCATCAAGGGCTCGTTGAAGCACAGCTGGATCCACTATCAACGGCCCGTCTCCTTCTGGACCAATAGGTGGGTTCCCGTTCAGGTCTGCCATTGGTTTCGCGTCGTTTGTGTCTTTCGAACCAGCCTCAAGATAAATTCTGGCGGGTCCGCCCGAATCCTGGCGGGTCGCCTGGATCGGTCCTGGTGGTTGATTCGTGGATTGAGCTGATGGATTTCGCCTTCCTCATTGGTAAACCAGCAAGGGAGTCGAAATAGGTGATGAAGTCGAAGTTGTGGCCTCCTTGGCTTCTATTTGTTCTCCCGGAAAACGAACGGTTTGGGAAACAAATGAAGCGGAAGGTCGGGGTGTCTCGTCGCTCTTGGCTTGGCTCCTCGTAAAGTATTTGCACTCGCTTGCGGGTTGAGGTTGCTTAGACTTCTTCTTCCCGGCCAGCGTATACTCCTACAAACAAGAAACAAGAGGAAAAGGCAAAAGATCAATAAAACTTAATTACCTAAACTTAAATCTAGTCACCGTCCCCGGCAACGGCGCCAAATTTGATCGGAGGTAAAACCTGGGTCAAATTAAACCTCAATCTAATCTAATGCAATATAGCTTGAGGATCGAATCCACAGGGACGGTTATTCTAAACTATAGAATTTAAGTAATTTAGTTCGATTGATCTAGGGGTAAACAAGTCAAAAATTGATTAATTAATTAAAATGAATAAATTTAAACTAAAGAAATTAATTCTAAATTCTAATTGATGTCTAAATTACTCTAAATATTAAGGAAAAGATCTAAACTCGAATTAAGGACTTAAACTAGGGTCAATTGATCGGGTTCCACTTCCAGGCACTATCCTGGCGGGTCGACAAGATTCCTGGCGGTTCGACAGAGTTCCTGGCGGGTCGACAGAGTTCCTGGCGGGTCGCCAGAACAGTACGACAATTCAGTTTAATTAGTTTCTAAGTTCTCTAAGTTCAGGTTTTTGGCTTAAACTCTGGTCCAAATACTAACTCTCGTTTTTGATTTGGTATTACTAAGTTTTAACCTCTAAACCTCCCTTAAAACCTAAGTTTCAACTCTCGTTTCTTGGCTTAAGTTTTAGGGCTTGCTTTAACTATTCGGTAGGATATCCTAGATCTCTCGACCTTAGGAGGGAATAAACCTCTCGGCTAAGTTCCGGTTTCACCTTTTGGGTATACTAACTATCCTATGGTATGAGAACACAAATTGTTTTGAAATTAGGGTTCTAGTTGCTTAATCTACGAGGTCAGGCCTAACCAAGTGAGCAAACATTCAAATCAATTCAATTCAATTCACAATTTCAGTAAATAAATTCAAGTAAAGCAAAGCAACTTAGAAAAATTAGAAAACTAAATCAAACTTCATTAATCTACCAAGTCATGGTTCCCTACAATTGCCCCTAAACTAAACTACTCACTAAAAGTCATACTAAACATAAAGATAAAAGGTTTCAGCAAACTAAACATCAAAGACATAAAATAGAGAAAGTTTACAACAAGAAACAACAGCAAACAACTCTCAGCTTGTTTTCTGGCGGGTCGCCAGAGATCCTGGCGGGTCGACAGGAGGCAGCTGGGGGAGACTTCTACTATATTCTCTCGAATTCTCTCTCTCTAATCTGGCTTCAAACTGACTTCCGAATTGACTCCCCCCTTTATGGAGCTCTTCCTATGTTTAAATAGCTCTCAAAGGCGGTTCACATAGGTGGAGATCATGTCTGGTTCGTCCAAGAATAGAGAAAGTGCTCTGCTAGAAATAACTCTCCAAATTGGGCAGGTCGGTTTATGTCTGGCGGGGTCGACAGGAATCCTGGCGGGTCGCCTGAATTCCTGGCGGGTCGCCAGAACAGGGGACTTGTTTGGTTTGACCCTGTTCCTTTGCTCCAGCCGATTGGACCCTGATTTGCTCCGCTTGAACTCTGCCTTGGGCCCAATTTTGTTCCAAATCATTACTGAACCTGAAATTAGACAAGGGCAAATAGCAGTACCATATTTCTAACCTAAATTGTATTAAATCTAACTAAAACACAAACATTTAATTGAAATTAAGGCCTAAAAAAGTTGAATATTTCGATGTGAAACCCGCCTATCAACTGACTAAAAAGTAAAAAAAACAATTAAAATTGGAAAGCCACCCAACTCGAGGTTAAGCCATACTCTCACACTCCAAATTGAAATTTGATCTGGTATATATAGTTTTTGTTGCAATATGGAATTAATTAAATGTACGTCATCAAGATCGTTCCATTGACGCGTGAGGGCAAAAGCTAGCTCCCACTCTTACCTTCAAGGTTTAGCCGTATCAAATCGATTACTGTCACGAGTCGCGACTCCCAAATCACGATTCACCTAAAAAATACTGTCATGAAATAAAAGATCTAACAACACGTTTAATTTAGAAAAGAGACATCGACAACGAATAAATAGTACTATTATATGGACTATATATATATATATATATATATATATATATATATGCAGTAGCGCGCAATCGTAGTCATTAATGCTTGATAACCACATTCTAAATTAATTTGGACAAGTATAATAATATTAAATTTCGAGAACCAGCTCTCGGTCTAGTGGCAAAGAGCAATGCACCTTGACTCCTTAAATGAAAGGTCGCAGGTTCGAAACCCGACTGGGGGTCTTTCATAGACATTTAATTTAAAAATAAGTTTGGTAGCTTAGATCTCCAATTTATCTTAAAAAATAATAATATTAAATTTCAAAACCTGAATTAATTTTCTTTGTCTATTCAGCTCCATTGTCAAGTTAATTACTATTTATTTCTTGATAGCTCCCGTCAAGATCTCGAAAAAAAAGTTAATTACTATTTATATTTTTTTTGGAATAAAGATAAAGTCTAAGCCTCTTAACTTTATAATATCTAAGTAATCCTCTAACCGAATTTTAAAACTGCTCTGTACTCAAATTATATTTTTTTAGTTACCAAACTACAAACTAAATGTTGTAGACTAATTATTAATAATTGTTAAAACCAAAGGTATAAACCAATCAGAATAATCAGATATATTGTTGTAAAATAAGGTGGAAGAAAGAAATAATGAACAATATATTAAGAGTAAGACAATATTCTCAATCACAAATTTCAGAATTTTATTCTCTCATTCCAACCATCCATACAAATGTACAATGCCTCTATTTATAGGCTACAAAATAATATCTCACATAATGATAATAAATAAGTAGTGGAGATCATGGATATAAATATGTAGTGGAGATAAATGCTTAGTGGGAATATGAAGATGAACAATCCACATAATTATTTAATTTCATAACACTTCCCCTTGGATGTTCATCTTTGATTATACACTATTAATATGATACTTCAGGATCAATATTAATATGGTACTTCTGGACCAATTTATCTGCCTCATTAAAAACCTTACCAAGAAAAACTCATTGGGATAAAAACTTGGATAAGGGAAAAAGAGTGCAGTGTGTATAATACTTCCCCTCATTTTAATATTATTGGATATCCTTTAGTCGATGTAGACCTATCTTCTTTCTGAGTTGTTCAAAAACACTTGTTGGTAAAGATTTTGTGAATAGGTCGGCCAAATTGTTGCATGATTGGATTTTCTGAACATCTATTATACCATCCTTTTGTAGATCATGTGCCCAGAAGAACTTTGGTGCAATGTGCTTAGTTTTATCTCCTTTGATGTATCCTTCTCTTATTTGTGCTATACATGCTGCATTATCTTCATATAATAGAGTAGGATTTTCTTTGATATTTTCAAGTCCACATTCTTCTTGAATATTTTGGATAATTGACCTTAATGAAACACATTCCCGACTTGCTTCATATAAAGCAATGATTTCAGCATGATTTGATGATGTGGCAGTTAGAGTTTGCTTTATAGACCGCCATGAAATTGCAGCTCCACAATAAGTAAATACATATCCTGACTGAGATCGCGCCATATGCGGGTCTGACAAATAACCTGCATCTGCATAACCAACTAGATTGAATTTTGAATTCTTTTGATAGTATAGTCCCATATCACGGGTTCCGCAAAGATAACGAAAAACACCTTTAATTCCATTCCAATGTCTTCGGGTTGGTTTGGAACTATATCTTGACAATAAATTTACAGCAAATGCAATATCAGGTCTTCTATTATTTGCAAGATATAATAACGCGCCAATTGCGCTTAAGTATGGTATTTCAGGACCAAGTACTTTTTCATCATTTTCTTGGGGACGAAAAGGATCATTTTCTACATTTAATGATCGTACAACCATTGGTGTTCTCAAAGGATGAGCTTTATCCATATTGAATCGTTTTAGTATTTTTTCTATATAATTTGATTGATGGATAAATATTCCATTCTTTAGGTGCTCGATCTGTAGGCCGAGACAAAATTTATTTATTCCAAGATCTTTCATTTCAAACTCTCTTTTCAACAATTTTGCAGTATTTTCGATCTCTTCAGGAGATCCAATAATATTTAAATCATCAACATAAACTGCAACTATTGCAAAACCTAAATTTAATTTTTTTAATAAAAACACATGGACTAACTACATTATTTTTATATCCTTCTTTTAAAAGATACTCACTAAGTCGATTGTACCACATTCGACCTGATTGTTTTAGTCCATATAAAGATCTTTTTCAATTTTATAGAGTACATTTCTTTAGGTTTTGATCTATATGCTTCTGGCATTTTTAATCCTTCAGGGATTTTCATATATATGTCACTATCAAGAGAACCATATAAATAGGCTGTGACAACATCCATAAGTTGCATTTTCAGATTTTCTGTGACTGTGAGACCTATTAAAAATCTGAGAGTTATCGCATCCACTACAGGCGAATACGTTTCTTCATAATCTACTCCATATATTTGTGTAAATCCTTGTGCCACTAATCTTGTTTTGTATCTCACAATTTCATTTTTCTCATTTTTTTTTATGGCAAATATCCATTTGTAACCTACAGGGTTAACATTTTTGGGTGTTTGGACTACTGGTCCAAATACTTGTCGTTTGTCAAGTGAATTTAATTCATCTTGTATGGCATCTTTCCATTTAGGCCAATCATTTCTGTGCCTACATTCTTCTATGGTTTTTGGCACATTATTCTCTTCGCTTATAACATCACTAGCTATAGCGAATGCAAATATTTCATCCACATGAGTTTCATTTCTATTTAATATTGTACCAGTTTTTACATAATTTATAGAAATCTCATAATCATTTGGTACTTCAGTTTCTTCTGAAACTTCATCAACTTCTTCTGGAGTTTTAGTTTCTTCTGGAACTTTATTAATTTTTTTCTAGAGATTTAAGTTCTTCTGGAATTTTATTAATCTCTTCTGGAGATTTAGTTTCTTCTGGAACCTTATAAACCTCTTCTGGGGTTTTACCAACTGGTTTATTCTGCTCTTTTCTTTTACGTGGATTTACATCCTTAGAAACAATTGGTCTTCCACGTTTCCTACGCTCCATGAGATTCATTTGATATTTTTGTAATATCTATTCGAGCAGGTGCATTTATAGCTGGAACATGTGATTTAGTGACTCTATTTATATCTGTGAATGCGTCAGGCAATTCATTTGCAATTCTTTGTAAATTTATAATCTTTTGAACTTCATGTTCACATTGACCACTTCGGGGGTCAAGATAAGATAATGATGAATTCCAAGTCACTTGTTTATCCAGCTTTTGTTTTCCTTCCCCTAAATTTGGGAATATTGATTCATCAAAGTGACAATCAGCAAATCTTGCCGTAAAAACATCTCCCGTTAATGATTCTAAATATTTAACAATAGAAGGAGAGTTAAAACCAATATAAATACCCAATCTTCTTTGAGGTCCCATTTTTGTGCGTTGTGGAGGAGAAATTGGAACATATATTGCACAACCAAAAACTTTTAAATGTGACAAATTTGGTTCTCTTCCGGAGACCAATTGTAACGGGGAATACTTATGATCAGCAGTTGGCCTTAATCTAATTAGTGCAGCAGTATGTAATATGGCACGTCCCCATGCAGAAGATGGTAAACTAGATTTCATAAGTAATGGTCTAGCTATTAACTGTAACCTTTTAATAAACGATTCTGCTAGACCGTTTTGTGTATGAACATGTGCCACTGAATGTTCTACAGTAATCCCAATAGACATGCAATAATCATTAAAAGTTTGGGATGTAAATTCTCCTGCATTATCAAGTCGGATTCTTTTAATTTGATAATCCGGAAAGTTGGCTCTCAATTGGATAATTTGTGCTAATAATCTAGCAAATGCAACATTTCTTGTTGCCAATAAACACACATGTGACCAACGAGTTGATGCATCAATTAAAACCATAAAATATTTAAATGGTCCACATGGCGGTGTTATAGGCCCGCATATATCTCCTTGAATTCGTTCTAAAAATGATGGAGCTTCAGGTCCAACTTTATTTGGAGATGGCCTTGTAATTAGTTTTCCAAGATAGCATGCTTGGCATGTCAATTCCTTTGATAACAGGATCTTCAGGTCCTTTAGGGAATGTCAATTTGCACTTTCTATTATTCTCCTCATCATTATATTTCCTGGATGACCCAATCTATCATGCCATAATGTAAATAATTTTGGATCAACTAACTTCCGGTTAGTGACAATATTTGATTCTATTTCACTTATATAAGTACCATATAATCCATTAGACAATGCTTGTAATTTTTCCATTATCCTTTTCTTGCCATTTATAATAGATACGATATGAAGATATTCGCAATTTCTTTCATTCATAGTTTCAATATTATAACCATTCTTTCGAATATCTTTAAAACTTAGTAGATTTCTTCTGAATCTACTCGAAAATAATGCATCATCTATTATTAGTTTTGTTCCTTCAGGTAACAAAATACAAGCTCTTCCGGAGCCTTCAACAATATTGCTTGAGCCAGATATAGTTTGAATATTAGTCATACCGGAATGCAATTGCAAAAAGTATTTCTTACTTTTCAATATTGTATTTGTAGTTCCTCTATCAACCAAACATGGATCATCTTTAATTAATATCGCGTCAGTCATTTTCCCTTAAAATAAAAAGAAAAGTAAAAATAAATTTACTTTTATTTATTAACATATTCATAATATAATAATTAAAAATAAATTAAAAATTCCTACAATGAAACTTGATAACATTATTTGGATGTACTGCTGGTACGCTATAAATATTTTGTTATACCACATATGTCATAACATCTTCGAGATGATTTTCTTTGAACGTACTGCTGGTACATTTTTCTTTTGTTATCAATATCTTGTTATAATGAGTTTTTTTTATTTTGATAGTCATATTTTTCCTTGAAAGACTCTTCAAGAGTACTAACATGATTTCATCATAACTTCATGTTATTACTTTAATAACTTCCGGTTATTAGTATCATAACTTCAGGTTATGATAAATGAAATAGAGATAAATAAATAAATAAATAAAATGAACAAATAAAGAGAAAGAAAAAATAATAATAATTTAGCATTATAACTTCAAGTTATATTTTATTTAATAACTTCTGGTTATTAAATCGTTTTGACTGCGCAATTTAAATAAATTAATTGAAATAACTTCAGGCTATTTTTCATTCAATGACCAATAATAAGTGTTAATATATTTTAAATTGGGAATAACTTCATGTTATTTTTTCATCCAATATCCTATAATAACTTCTGGTTATTTAAGGAATAGAACTTCTGGTTCTTTGATAAAAATTTCAACTTTGAATAATAACTTCGAGTTATTAATTTAATAATATTCAGTGGCATTCCATAACTTCTGGTTATATTAAATTTCAAATAGAACTTCATGTTCTAAGCAAAATAAATTGAAAAATTAAGAACTTCAAGTTCTAAACAAATTACTACAAGTATCAAGAACTTCAGGTTCTAAATAATTTTGAACGAAATATAAACTTCATGTTTTAAATAAGATAAATTTAAATATTAGGAACTTTGGGTTTTAAACAAATTATTTATATAATTAAGAACTTCAGGTTCTAAATAACTTTAAATCGAAATATGAACTTCAGGTTCTTCATGCAATAAGAACTTCGGGTTCTTGATAAACTTTCAAGTTTGAATAATTCCTTCAAATTATTATTTTTATCATCATTCACTTCAGGGAATGTTTCTCATAAATTTTAAACAAAAAAAACATAGCAATAAAAAAATTCGAATAAAATTGAAATTAATAAATTATATGATATCAATCATACTTTTTACTTACCTTCAAATTTCTTTGAGCAATTTATTCTTACTTACCTAGAAACTTTGCAACTTCTTCGTAGCAATTTGTGCTAACAACTTTGTAATTCCTTTCGAGCAAATTCGTGCTGATAACGTGTTGTAAAATAAGGTGGAAGAAAGAAATAATGAACAATATATTAAGAGTAAGACAATATTCTCAATCACAGATTTCAGAATTTTATTCTCTCATTCCAACCATCCATACAAATGTACAATGCCTCTATTTATAGGCTACAAAATAATATCTCACATAATGATAATAAATAAGTAGTGGAGATCATGGATATAAATGTGTAGTGGAGATAAATGCTTAGTGGAAATATGAAGATGAACAATCCACATAATTATTTAATTTCATAACATATATTACTTTTTTATCATTCAACAATGTTTTGTTTCTCCTTTTCCTTTTGTATTATAAACTACAGCTCACATCCTATTACAAAACCACTGCCCAAGTAGCAGTATACGAAAGTACACAGAAATTAATTGGCACTTGTAAATTTGTAATCGTAAGCTATTTTCTTTATTTATAAATGCAGCTCGTATCCATGCCTACCACTTCAATAACAATCACAATAAGAAGAACACAAATAAGAATTAACTAGTAATATTAATAAGAAATTAATAAGGTTGCGTCTAGGCATCCATCTCTTCGCAACTAATTTGCACTGGTTTTGTATGTGTGTACTGCTGTTTCCTACTCATACTGCAAAACCACCGAGAATTTTTCATACCAAAAAAGAAACACATAATTAAGGCTTTTATTATAAAGTTCTCCTTATCTTAATTTGACAGATAAGCACCAAATTAAAAAAAAAGGTACATATTGACCTGAACTCTTGTTCTTCCAATATATATATAGGTAAAATAAAGAGAAAGAAACAAAAGACAAGGTATGGTATCAATTAATCAGTTTTAACTTGCCCTAAGAATCATCCATGCATTAATACTACATCGTGCGTAGATTCCAATATTATTCATGATAACTAATCTGACGTTTCCTGAAAATTAAAGTAAGATATATAGTACAATTCCAAACTCAAATAATAACTCGTGATAGAGATTCTTGCATTAATTTATATATGTACAATTCTCAATAGGTTAGTAGAAGATACATGGTTTATTTATTGAACATTATACGGAAGTAAAGAATTCGAAACCCAGCTGGGATCATTTGTGACAATAAATGGTTTAATGACTTGCACGGAGAAGTATAGCTAAAACCGGCTGATTATTAAATGCAGAGCTGATCTCGTTAAACATACACAAAGAGGTCATATGAAAAATTTAGTGCAAAAGGAACCTAGGTCACGGGGAGGGAAAAATTTAATGCTATCTTTATTTGAAAAGCATTCATTTTATATGTAAACATCTAACTATTACGTTTCTTGTTGGACAAAAACCTAGCCTTTTTTTATTTTCTTCATGCGTGAGAGGCAATCTGAACAAGATTTATTTGAAGTATCAGTTTCATGTTTTATTGTACTATATGAAAAAAAAATTGTTATTCATTGCACAAATAATAACTCATGGATTTCTATGACATGACACATGATTTTGCTTTATGCCCATGTTCGGCAATTAAATGCGTCAAAAGAACAGTATACAACCGGCACAAAATTTCCCATGTGTTAATAAAGTCGAAATTATTGTCTTGATCATGGGCCTTAATTTGAACTTTTTTTTACAGGACCAAAATCGAAGTAACCATGAGAGAATTTCAATGATTAAAAGTTTAAAACTATATATATATATATATATATATATATATATGCTCTAGAAATTAACATAAGCTACAGATTATTAGCTAGTAAATTAGTACAAATGTAGAGAAAATTGGAAATTAATTAATGGTAGTACGCTTATCTTTCTCCATCTGTAAACAAGTGGAGATTAAATCCCTTTAACCAATTAAGCGTTGAAATGATTAGAAGATGGCGCCTACGTACATTACGTATCTTTAAAAAGGGGAAATTAACAATTAATCTTTTGAAACTTTTGACAATCTCTCGTATAAAAGATTAGCTCTAAAGAGTTCATAACCTCTGGTTAAAATCATCGCTCTCGGATGATTTAGACAAAATTGGAGAAAGAAATAAAAGCCAGAGATCAGGACCTTAGAAAGTTAAAACACAAATTAGGTTTTTGATCTGAAAATCTATATACAAATTAATTTCATAGCCCTACAGCTTGAACTGACCTTAAGGAAAACAAAAGTTGTAATAATATCTAGCCACATCAGCTACTTCTTCTCCGGTCTAAAGGCTTTTATCGGTGGAAACCGGGCCGGGCTAATTTTTAACTTATTCTTATTGTTTTTCTCCTTGATGGTCTCGAGCCGAGGCGACCATGGCCTGTCTCTCGGACCCACCAACTGTGCGTAGTGCTTCTTCAGCTCGGGTGTGCTACATATCTCCTCTTTGTCCCCGCAAACACTCGTCCTCTCGGTATCTTGCACTTGAATAAGTTTCATGATAAATTCGGGTTGCACCTTAATAACGGCTCTTCCATCGGCACCTTTTAGGTACATAAAAGCAGTGTTTTGTCCTGACCCAGAAAATATCGGCTTCTTCGGGCAGGGGGACAGCGATGCAAAAGTGGCGGCAGTTAAAGCGCTATCCTGGCAGGGTAGTCGATCAACAGGTAGAACAAAGTAAGTATTGCCTGCAAGGAGCTCATCCTCTAGAGAGAGGATTGGTAGCGGCCGGCCGATGAAGAATGAGTCAGCGTGGCATATGACGCAATCTGGGAAACTGAACATGATTTCACCGGCAGGTCGCTGAGCGGGTATCAGTTGTGTGGCGCCACCCCAGAAGATCAGCTTGACCGCACCCGGTGAGGGTGGAAGAAAGCACTGAGAGGGCCCATTACCCATAGCGAAATTAGGGTTTCTATGAAGAGCTGGATGAGAAGAGAGGACAGGAAGCCGGGTTAATTAGATTTCTGATGGAAGAGTTTGTATCGTTTTGTATACTTATATAGGATAAGCTAGTGCTTTTGACTTTGAAAAGTCAACTTAAGCCATTTGAGATTTCGATGTCATGGTGTATTCGGGTATTCGGGGAATCGGGTCGGATCAAGAGACCTCCGAATAAGTTACTGTTCATTTTTCTTTTCTTTACCCTTTTTGATATTGTATATTAATTATCAATAGGATCTATATATGCATTGTATCTTGCAGTATAGATCTGTGTATATATATGGGAATCATTAAATGCTAATCCATTTGTTTAGTAATGCAAACATTGTATTACGGTAGAACAAAAAAAAAAAAATTAGATAAACGACGCATCCAGCGCGCGCTGTAAATATTTACAAAAGATTTTCCAATCAAATTTCTAACATGCATTAATTCTCCACTTAAAAAGCGTAGCCCTTAACTATTTTTAAGGCTGATCCATAAAAATTATTTTTAAAAAAAATAACTTACAACAAAATTAATATTCTAGGTAGTTCGTATGCACGAAGTTACAAGTAACTTAGTTGTTTGATATTAGTTTTGACACATAAAGCTAATAATTTAGATGATTTAAGGGACTTCTATTTCTTAAAATAATATATTGTTTCAAAGATAACCATATAAAAAAAAGATTTAACTTACAAAACTTTAAATGTTAGTATAAAAAGGAAAATATATAGTATAGGCCCCTTTAGAGAAAATAAAAAAAATCTACAAGGATTTAAAAAGAGTCCTAATACGTACGTCGATCCAATTAATTGCAATTGGTCATTTCGCTTATATAATAAAAATTTCATAAAGTTTGTTCGATGCAAGTCACACTTAATTTCTCTATATTATATTAAGGACATGCTAAGGTTACACTACGAAACGGTTTATATAAATTGTTAAGGTTACACTACATATACTAGATATATATATATATATATATATATATATATATATATATATATATATATATATATATATATATATAGTAACCATTGTTCAATGTTCGTGATAAATTTTTTTAGCGGTTGCGTGAGGTTATCGGGTTTGAACGATCTAGTTTCATTGGGATCCGAGAAGTCGGTGGTCAAAGTCGTGGCGTTGGTGTATGTCTGATGCTCAATTGCTAATTGGCCACGAGGAGAAAATTCCAAATCGAAACTTTTTTTTAAAGAAGAACAAATCAGCCTTTGACTGATCATTTATTTTGGTCTTTAAACTTAGATGCATGAATTGCTCCCACTCATTATATAATTCTTAGCTTCCAACAATAGAATTCCGGCGAACGGATTTAGACTATTCAAAGGGATAATGCTAAATTAATTAATGTTAGATTTGCTAGTTGTAGCTACGATTTTCTCGCTTTATTATAAGCCATGCGCTCCAGTAGTGTTTTCTTTTTATTTTATTTGTTTTTTTCTGGGTTGGGAGTTGGGAGTTGGGAGTAATATATTAATGTTTACGGCTCCATTGTTGAACTCTTTTTGAAATAATATTTGCAAATGTTGACTATGATTTTTTTTTTTTGTTTTAACTGAAAATGTTGACCATAATTTACTCCCACTTGTACTATTTTTAATATAAAATTTTCGGCGTTTTGACTTTATTGAGTTATTTTATTTCCACGAATACTAGTAAGTTCAATAATCGATTGCATTATATAATATCAAATGACACACCCATTCATTGTAATGCACAGCCATATTCCTTCAGATTTTCTTTTATGGAGTTTTGTTTTATTTAGGTTTTTTAAATGTTAACAGCTGTTTAAAATTTGAGTTCTCTGTATTTCCATTGCTCTACTCGTGGAAGAATTAAATACTTAGGGGCCGTTTGGATCGCTTAGGAATTTGGGGAATTTTGGGAAGTTGAAATTCCTAGGAATAAATTTATTGGGAAGTGTGTAACTTTGTGAAGAGTTTAGATTGTTTATAATAAATTTATGGTATGAAGATAAAATTCCCCAAATTTCTACCATAATCCAAACAACCCCTTAGTTCTTATCATTATCAGTAAAATAAAGCAGGAAATCAGCTTCATAATTATCAAATCGTTAGGCACGACTTTTAGATAATTAATAACAACTGATCATGTTACCTTGGGTTGACAAGAAAGAATTAACAACTCAAATTCCATTACCAGATTTTTTTTTTTAATCGACAGTTCGCTTGTACTTTTATTTCACAAAATCAAGTACTGTACCAAACAATTTCTGAGGTGGGGCCTTTTCTCTGACCTGCTGATACGAATAATCTAGTCAATATTTATATCGTCTGTAAGGTACTAAAGTTACAATGACTTCATCGAGAAGTATGTAATTCTACAATAATATAGTTTTTTTTAATAAATTAAATAGTAAAAGAATTCGAAAAATTAAATTTTGTTTTTAATAAGATTTCAATATCGAATATTTTGGATCAGTCGTAACAAACTCGACTTTGGAGCAAAGAAAAAAAAATGTGAACAAAAAACTTTTATATTTTTTTTTGTAAAATACCGCAGCATCTCAATCATAGATATCAACATTTAATAATTTCTTGTCATCAAAGTCTAGCTAAGTCCTTTTTTAAAAGTGGTTTTGTTTTGCCCAAGTAGCTTTAGGAAGCACAGGTTTTGATCTTTATTAGAAGGACGAATGTCCAAATTAAGATTTTCAAAATATTTATATCCATTATAAGGAGGTGCATGTATTCTATGTCTAACTTTTCACTTTTTAAGTGTTAATGCAGATTATGCTTGTGGACTTTTCACGGAATAAATAAAAGTCAACCTTTTATTTTCTAGGTTTGATGTTGAGACTTGAGAGTCAACTGTCTTATATCTCGCACCGCTAGTCACATTTTCTTAACAGTTCTGATAATATATATTCACAAAATAGGTTAATAGGGTCAAAATTAAAATAGTATAATTGTAAATAAAATATTTTTATAGAGATTTTGTAGTAAATTTAGTATTTTTTTAGAATATATATCATATTATCATTGATCAATTGCCGTTAAATTTAACTCGTTAATTTTTCGAATATTTCAATAATGGATGACAAATTGATTTGCACGGTATTTATTATACAATTTATCAAATTTAGTAAAAAAAATAAATACAAGATTATTTTTTACATTAATAAATATTTGTTAGATGCATGTTACGGTTGTGAAATAAAATTATTGACAATACAGTCTATCCAGGTTTAAATTTGGCGCTCATTTGATGTCTTTAGGAACAAAATGGATTACTATACATATGACATGAAAAGACCCTGTTTATTACACTTCGAAATCAGAGATTAGTTTTAATAAAAATTGTACGCCTGACTCAAATAAATATTGATCATCTGAGAAAGTCAGAATCGGGAGAGTAGTCAAACTTCAGCAAGACCTTGTCTTATTTTCTTTGCAAAGCTCGTAGGCAAGAATATTTAATTGAGGTGAGAACTGAGAACGAGTCATTTTGCGTCTATCAATCCATTAATTCATGACGTAGACTTCAGGTCGGCTTTGGAAAAAACGAAGAAATAAAAACGTGATTCTTATAAAAGCCCCCAAAAACAGGTAAGATGTCATAAAAGATCGGGGAAGACAAAATATTCACAAATTATTCACAGGAGTTGGTGGATATATATAAACACCATTGAACTATATTCGTTTTTTTTTTCCCCCGACTATCTATCAAGTAGCATTTTTTTTTTTTTTTGCCATCCGACTTTTTTTTTTAAATTAAAGATGCATGCAAGATTTGAACTCTTGAAATTCTTAGAGGTCAGTCTAGTGCTCTTATTAATGAGCCACTAGACCACATACTATCAAATAGTATAGGATCATAACAATTAAGAGTTTATTGGAATAGTCCGATAATTAATGGAACTTTTAACTAAGTTTAGAACAATTAGTTAATTAAGAATCATTTTTTAGTTTAGTGACAAAGAGCAATGCATCTTGAGTGAAAGGTCACAGGTTTGAAATCCGATTGGAGGTCTTTCATAGACATTTAATTTAAAAATTAGTTGATGCCTTAGACTCCCAATTTATCTTAAAAAAATTAATATTTGTCTTGAATTTAATTCAACTATATATATTATATTCACGAAAAAAAGGAAGAAAAAAATTATAGCCCTGCCGTACAAGTTGGAGGGACGAAAGTCCATTTTTCTTGGTTTCGTTGCTCTTTTTCCATATATTGACTGAACAAGATAATACAAATTAAGAAGCCAACCCTAGTGGGATCTTAAGAAAAATAAATAAATAGATAAAATAAATACACATTGATTTCGTTTTGTTTTTACGTTAATCTTGTCAAAAGAGAGACGTCGATCGATAGCTACAAATACGTTAACCTTGTGATCGGAAGTCTTTATCGAATGAAGAATCGAACAATGGAAATGAATTTTTTTGAGAATTTGTGATCGAGAGTTCGAGACAAATAAGCAACAACACTGCATAATATAAAGGAATTGTTTGACAAATATTGTAGAAGAAAAGTATCAGTTCTTATTTTAATTTTTTATTTGCATACGTTGAGAGTTGAGGCTACCGAGGTAATTAAGTAAATTAAGTTCTTCTCTTTTCTGAAAACTTTATACTGGTCTTTATCTTCCTTATATCGATTAGGATTATAAAAGAAGTTCTTAACTTATGATTTCTTAGTTTAATTTGGTTTACATATAATTAACTATCTTATCCAAATCAATATCCGAGTTTTAGTTCTTGACTTATGTTCGAGTCATTATCGTTACCAGTGTTTTAATAAACGGATAGTTTTTTGAAGCGTACATATATTTTAGGAGGAAAATAATAATAATAATAATAATAAAGAGTGCATTGGAGGATCTTTCTGAAGCGTAGAAATCAAAAGAATTTCTAGTATATAAGCAACACTGGAAAAAAATCATAATCTATAAGCAAAATTTGGAATTTTGGAAATGGCTCACTATATCACGAGCAAGTTCTGTTTGAAAGGGACGAGCTTAGAGGAAATAATAATACGATTAAAAACTTAATTTGAAGCCTGGTCTTCTACAGGAAGAGAACAGGAGAAAGGATTGTGCATGGAAAAGAAAACTTGCACCAATTGCAAATTAAACTAGCAATGATTAGTAAGGGCTGTTTGGCAACATCAATGATTAGTGAGGTTAGGAGTTAAAAGTTCGGTTAGTGTTTGAGGTTAAAGCGAGGTGAGGTTAGGGGCTGTTTGGCTATTCAAGGTTGTGACTTCAAAATTGTTTGGCGATTTGAAGTCCGCAGGTCAACTCATTGATCTGAGAGTTAGACTAAACTTGCCATTGCCAAACAACCTTCAGCTTAGATAAAACCTTGGGGTATCACCCTCAAAAAAAACTTTGGACTATGGACGAATTTAAGCTAATTAAGAACCGTTTCAATAAGGTCTATTCGATTAAAGAATGATGGAGATGTCCATTAGAGTGATGGCATGCATCTTTTAGACAAGGATAATAGTAATTTTAGGAAAACATATGCGCCTGTGCTTAATTAGCCTTGCACCAATTATGTTGTATACTATGTTCAATTAAGAAATTATCAAGGTTCGCAGGTTCGAAACTCAACTAGGGGTCTTTCATAGACATTTAATTTAAAAATAAGTTAGGTAGTTTGAACCTCCAATTTATCTTAAAAAAAAAAAATTATCAAGGTTCTACTAAAAGGGCATCAGAGACGAATAAAAGGGTAACATAATTATTTCTGTTGATGCACGATTGGAATGACAACTGTTAATCTGTTATAAGCACTGAGCTAACCGAATATTAGTTGTACACATATACACTTGATACACACCAATGAGGCAATGACAGATAAAAAGAATTCTAACAAAAGAATATTAGCTGTCCACATATACTTTCAAATTAAATTGCATTTAAAAAATTTCGTAAATAAGAATACAATTATATTTCAACTAAAATTGCCACATAGCCAACTAAAAACCATGCTCTACTAATTCCTCTCTTTCACCACAAAGTTACAGGTACGGTTTCTATAAGAAGGCAAAAACATATGATGCACTAAAGAATTTAGACAAAAGGATTTCTTACTCAACCGTTTGGGTCGCTTAGTAATAAGATAAATAGTCTATTCCTAGGCGGAAAACATTGGGAAGTGTGTAACTTTATGAAGAGTTTGAATAGTTAGGAATAAATTTGCGTCTAGAAAGAGGCTATTCCTCTTATTCCAAAGCTATCCAAACGATGAAAATCTCAACCCTTTATGTTCAATCTCATGCCTCTTCTGTTCTTTTTGCATTTTCCTCTCCATTTATTTTACCATTTTGTATTTTTCTTTTCTTATTTTCTTCGCCATTGATATCCGTCTTTATGTCTGGCTGTCTGCCTTTCATTTCTTGCTCTCTTTTATTTCTCGAGCTCACATCACTGAACTGATTAAAGTACAACAATAATAATAAATATAACATCTGAATAGAAATTTCTGCTATGCTTTTAAATGGAACCAACATATGCTTTTACTAATATTGAAGTTCGCAACTCACCTTTGCTTTTGGAGAACTGTATTTCTCATTCGGCATAGGACCACCATCTAATCCAAGGCAGCGGAACATCTCTACTGGTGATCTGGTTTGTTTGCCTGCAGCAGGCTAGATATAATACTGAAATTTTATTTAAAAAAAAATAGAAAGAAAATGTCAGCAATGGCACTTTTTAGTCAATAAACAAGCATTGGGATGCTCGGGTGCATAACTGCAAGCAATTTAATCAAAGTAAGTAGCAAGTTTTTCCTTCCAATGAAACATTAGTAGGTTGTTGCCTATCACTTAAAAAAAAAAAGAAAAGAAACAAAAAAGATGGAATAATCATAGGCTCCGTTTGGATAGGTGTGGGAAGAAGGGAAGAAGAGAAGTGGGAAGAAATATTGGGAAGTGTGTAACTTTGTGAAGAGTTTAGATTGTTTATAATTTTTTTCTTCTTCTTCCTTCTTCTTCTTCTTTCTTCCAACGATCCAAACGCACCCATAGAGAAGAATCCAGTCTCAGACTTCACTACCATAAACACCATCGTATCAATTAAGTTGTACGCCACCACACAGCAATTTCCTAGATACAAAACACAGCCGACCAACTTAATTACTTCATTGGAACATGGCACGAGCGAAAAAACTGACAGGCTGCATCAACATTGCCCGAACGAAAGAATGAGAAAATGGGACAGCATCTCTCTGGAGCAATTCGTCGAGCAGGTTATGGGTGTCGCGGAGGGGTCAATAGGGGGATCCATATCCTCTCCAGCCGTATAAACCGGCTGGACCGTGCAGCCATCCTTATTTTTTGTAATATTTAAAAAGTTTAAAATTTAAATACTGAATTTAAACCGTTGATCTTGTTCAATTTTATAGACGATACGTTTTTACGTAAGTTTTATAAATTTTGGAATTGATTTGATACTAGATCAAGTGACCAAATTATTAACGTATTAGAATTAATCAGTGCTCGTTAATCAGATTCGTTCATTTATTGACCACTTGATTTAGTATTAAATCGACTCCAAATTTTATAAAACTTACATGAAAACGCATCGTCCATAAAATTGAACAAGATCAACGGTTTAAATTCTGTATTTAAATTTTAAAATTTTTAAATATTGAAAAAAATGTGGTTGGCTGCACGGTCCGGCCACTTAAAGTGGCTGGAGAGGATGTGGATTCGTCAATAGGGTACTCTTAAGGAGATGAATCGAAAAGAATAACTTAAGAGAGATGGCGTTTGGTAAAAGAATAACTTAAGAGGAAGAAGTAAAGAAGAAAAACTTATGTCAAGTTATGTCATGATTGTTTGGTTATGTAAAGTAAAAGAATAAGAATATAAAATTAAATATGTAGTAATTATTATAATATCAATTAATAGTTACTATTATAAGTTTACAAATATGAATATTATAATTATTATTATATGAATTATTTTAATTCACAATATATCAATGATAATAATAATAATAATAATAATTAATATAATAATCGTAATTATGATTATTATAATTGTTATTCTTTATGTTGAGTTCTCACTAATGATAATAATTAATATTGTAATAATAATAATAATAATAATAATAATTATTATTATTATTATTAATATTATATTATTAATACCAATAATTTAATTAATGATAATGAAAATTATATGATAAATAATAATAATAATAATAATAAATAATATCATCATCATATGAATTAAGATATTATTAATTATTTGTTATAGTAATTATAATATTAATGATAATTATAATTACAATAATAAATTAATAATATTTCATTATGTTCAATTAATATATTTTATTTGCATATTATAGCAACTAGAAATATTATAATATTATAATAATATATTAATTATAGTAATTATTATAATTATAATAGTTATTATGACTACTGAAATAATTATCATAATAACAAAAATAGTATAATTAATAAAATAATCATAGTAATTAATAATTTTTATATTTATATTTTGTATATAAATAATAATAATTATAATAAATATAATAATAATTACTGTAATTATCATAAAAATAATTTAATTATACTAATACTAATAATAATAAATATTGTAATGATAATAGTAACCTTTATTTTAGCGAAAATGTTGAGACATTTGTATCAGGGAATTGGTAAAAAAAACAAAATAGTGGAGCCCGTAGACTTTTCATGTCTCCTTTTTTTTATTATTTTCAATTTCAATGGACGCAAACCTAATTCACAAGCCAGTTCCGACTTTTTGATCGAATAAAAATAAGGCCTTGAATTAGCAATTTGTTCCTGAATAAGCCAAGTCGCGTGCATACCAAACAGTGGTGCTTGTTCCTCAATGATCAAGTCCGACTGTGAGAAACATTTAAATTTTAACTGGAATACTCAATAAAAGAGTACAGCATATTTTTAAGAAATAATGGTGCGTGAGCTCCATTTAAGACTAAGGACGCATGCTCAATTCACAGCCCTTGCCACCCTATACATCTCGTGCTGGACAAATCTGCAAGCCTCTGTCGTGTTCAACCTTTTTGCTTACTTTCCAGGGTAAGATTTCGAACCATAGTCATCATATATTGAAGGTCCATATATCAACCCGAAATGACAGAATAGCATCTATCGGTTTGGATCTCCATTGATGCCTTTCAAGTGAAGCTTAAGACTTGATATCTATTGTGACAGATGCGACTTCATTATATGAATATAATAATTCAATTTGAGTAGTAAATAAAGATGAAAGGACCTAGTTAAGCAAAGCATCAGATTTAATAGTTGTTTGTGACAGGAATAACCCATCATCTATAAATAAATTGGTACTGAAGTTCAACAATGTATGCAATTGGCATGTGCAAATGGTAAATACAATTGGCACATCAAACCTACCAGATATTTGTGCCATTCTCCTGGAGAGACCTCTATCAGTGAAGGCACGTTCAGCCATCATCAAGCAACCATTAAGCCCTCTTATGTTTAGATTTTATCTTTTCTCAAAAAAAGGCCCGAAAATTTGTCTTCCAGAGCCTGCTAGATGTTCGAAAATGTTGTTAATCAAACAAATTTCACAAGTACAAATGGAGGAAGTTACAACAGACAGAGACAGTACTGATCTCCCTGTTAACAATCACAGCTATTGTTTTCAAATCTTCAATCGACTTGTACAAAGGGGAGAAGCTGATGGGGCATCCAGCTGCCCATTCTTCTATGGATTTCGCACTGCCCTTAATAATTAGAGAATGATACATCAATCCAGATGTGAATCACAAACAATTACTCTCAAAAGGGGTAATTTAAATCATTATAAGAAATGATACATTCAGCTCAGAAGCATATGACATGTAATCAAATGGAAATAATCTCATCAGCTGCTAGTCGTAAAGCAACTAAACCCCAAATGCTCGCCACATTTATAAATGAAACTTATCTGTTTATCAAGACCTTAAATTTTCTTGCAAACCAATGTAACCCAAAGCAGGAAAAATTCCAGATGGAACTATATGAAACACAAATCAAACCCTTGTTGTGACAAGAAAACTATCAGCAATTGGTACCAATTGGTACAGAGATATCAGATAGCATCCTTGCTTCTATTAAAAATGAAAATAAAATAGAAAGGACAAGAAAAAGAAAAAAAAATGAAAATAGCATACCTGCTACATGCCTTTGGAACATGGTATCTCCAAATTTTTCCACCCATAAATAGTCGTCATATATTGAGTGATAAACTGGGTAATCTACAGTCGACACATAATGTGAAGTTTTAGATTACACCAAAAAGAATTGTGAAATTGATGTACCATTACCATTTCCAAATTCATGTCAACTGAAGGAATGCCAATATCTTGTACAAAGGCAGCATAGTCGTGCCTCCTCCACCCCTAATATGTCAATCTGTAAAATATGTAATTAGGTAGACCTTGTTAAAAATTAAACAGAAAAATAACAAAAGGCATCTAAAATAAATTTGTTCTAATTGCATATCTATGAGCAGAAGTGCACAATCAAACACACTATGGTTTTGACAGAATGTTCTTAGGACAAGTGAATTCATATAAATGGTCAATATAGTTGTAACCATAAAGCTCATAACAGTAAAGTTTTTTATGGTAAGCCCATATGAACTCATGAGAGATTTCCCTGAGCTAATTTGAAAAGGATAGTAGTACAATTTTTTTTTTACATCACCCTAATTATGTAGGTATTTGCACCAAATCCAGAAATTGGTATATGTTAAATGCAAATAAGAGATATAGTCGATGCTTCAAATTATATGATAAAAAATATATATGAAATACTGCCTGAAACCATAAGCATTTCTCATGTGGGACGGACAGTTACTTGGGCTTTTAATTAAAGAATTACAAAGCGGTGTGCATAAAACATTGATACAGCTCGACAAATAATTTGAACAGCAAAGCAATAATGCTGTATATTATCCATAAAATGGAATCCCATCAGAATTGACTGTACAATTTGGCAAATAAGGTAAATACAACGAGTATGGTTTTGACAAAAAGGGTTACATACCTTGGAATCGGATATAGTCGAGTTAACAACCTTAGCGCAAGCAAGCACATTACCTTAATAATCATCGGAGCTCTTAGATCAAGCATGAGGTGTATGTTGGCACCAGTAGTGGAGTACTAAGCTGTCAATCAGAGGCCTCTCTCGAAAAATTCCCACAAAAAGAAACAAATTTCTCGTCAATCAAAGCATTTCTCATGTGGGACGGACAGTTACTTGGACTTTTAATTAAAGCATTACAAAGCGGTGTGCATAAAACATTGATACGGCTCGACAAATAATTTGAACAGCAAAGCAATAATGCTGTATATTATCCATAAAATGGAATCCCATCAGAATTGACTGTACAATTAGGCAAAAAAGGTAAATATAACAAGTAGCTACATATCTTGGAATTGAATATAGTTGAGTTAACAACCATTGCGCAAGCAAGCACATTATCTGAGAACACTGCATAGTGATACAGTAGAGGATCCCCAACCAAATTCCCTCTTGGAACAACCTCTTCTGAAATTAGAGATGGTCCTCATTTCTGCTCCATTTGGTTCAGTAGATTTCAGCAAGGTAAGGGCATCATCTATGATTATGGAATTGTACCTGAAATTGGTCATATCCAACATTCAACATAAGCGGCAGTAATTTTGATACCGAAGCTGTACGAGTAACCTATCCCTATGAATATCCATTCTATACATCCTATCTATACTTTCTTAAAAAATCGCACGAGGCACCTTGTATGTCAAATACAAAAAACAAAGCTTTACATAAATTCCAAATAAACCAGGCACGCATGCCTCAGGATCAACCAATTATGCCATGATGAACCCAATAAAGTATACCGTTCCAATGAGTTAATTCACTGAAAAGAGTGAAAAAGAGGAGGGCAAACAAACTTAACTTTCTTGTCTGGGTCATGGAGTTCACTTCTTTGTCAACATAGATGATAAAATAAATTCGTTACCCCAAGAGCACTTAATCCATCAGCACCTTTCAAGTTGGTAGCCCGCTTCTTTTTCAAATTCTTTAAAAGTGTCTCATACACAGCATGAATTGAATTGCAGGGTTACTAACCGGAATAACATACAGCAATAAATAAAACAAATTATCTCAAAACAAATAAATGAATAATATATATATATATATATAGTTGAAGCGATATGTGAATCTCACTTCTCCTGACTCATGAAATTCGAAAGCTGAGGTGAAATTGGAGAAGAGATGCTTCAAATTATATGATAAAAAATATAAATGAAATACTGCCTGAAACCATAAGCATTTCTCATATGGGACGGACAGTTACTTGGGCTTTTAATTAAAGCATTACAAAGCGGTGTGCATAAAACATTGAT
>JAMFTS010001207.1:25000-27282 GCA_028095005.1 Rhynchospora pubera | reverse complement strand
GATGCGTGCATGACATGCCAAAGCGTGGCAGAGAGGCGTGCATGACAGGCCACAAGCGTGGAACAAAGCGTGCATGACAGGCCAAAAGCGTGGAACAAAGCGTGGCAGAGAGGCGTGCATGACTTGCCAAAAGCGTGGAACAAAGCGTGCATGACAGGCCAAAAGGGTGGCACAAAACGTGGCAGAGAGGCGTGCATGACAGGCCAAAGCGTGGCAGAGAGGCGTGCATGACAGGCCAAAAGCGTGGAACAAAGCGTGCATGACATGCCACAAGCGTGGAACAAAGCGTGCATGACAGGCCAAAAGCGTGGAACAAAGCGTGCATGACAGGCCACAAGCGTGGAACAAAGCGTGCATGACTGGCCAAAGCGTGGCAGAGAGGCGTGCATGACTGGCCAAAGCGTGGCAGAGAGGCGTGCATGACAGGCCAAAAGCGTGGCAGAGAGGCGTGCATGACTGGCCAAAGCGTGGCAGAGAGGCGTGCATGACAGGCCAAAAGCGTGGAACAAAGCGTGCATGACTGGCCAAAGCGTGGCAGAGAGGCGTGCATGACTGGCCAAAAGCGTGGAACAAAGCGTGCATGACTGGCCAAAAGCGTGGCAGAGAGGCGTGCATGACTGGCCAAAGCGTGGCAGAGAGGCGTGCATGACTGGCCAAAGCGTGGCAGAGAGGCGTGCATGACTGGCCAAAAGCGTGGCAGAGAGGCCAAGGCGTGGCCGAGATGGGTGCATGACAGGCCCAAGCGTGGCAGAGAAGCGTGCATGACGGGCCGAAAGCGTGGCAGAAACGTGTGCATCACAGGCTAAAGCATGGCAAAAAGCGTGAGGGGTTTTTCGTGGGGTGGTAACTACGGTACTATAAGAAGGGAAAAAATGCATCTTGTCTATTAGGGGGTAGGGTGTATTCGACTCAAAATTGGGTTGGCAACCCATCCAAGGCTGCAGCTTGGCACGCTGCAGCGGTGTCTCCCCCTGACACCGACTGGTCCGAAGAGCTACGGACTGGTCCGAAACGGGCCACGGGATGGTCCGATGTGACCCTCCGCTCTGTTGGAGCGTGGCAACCCATCCAAGGCTGCAGCTTGGCACGCTGCAGCGGCGTCTCCCCCTGACACCGACTGGTCCGAAACGGGCCACGGGATGGTCCGATGTGACCCTCCGCTCTGTTGGAGCGTGGCAACCCATCCAAGGCTGCAGCTTGGCACGCTGCAGCGGTGTCTCCCCCTGACATCGACTGGTCCGAAGAGCTACGGACTGGTCCGAAACGGGCCACGGGATGGTCCGATGCGACCCTCCGCTCTGTTGGAGCGTGGCAACCCATCCAAGGCTGCAGCGGTGTCTCCCCCTGACACCGACTGGTCCGAAGAGCTACGGACTGGTCCGAAACGGGCCACGGGATGGTCCGATGTGACCCTCCGCTCTGTTGGAGCGTGGCAACCCATCCAAGGCTGCAGCTTGGCACGCTGCAGCGGCGTCTCCCCCTGACACCGACTGGTCCGAAACGGGCCACGGGATGGTCCGATGTGACCCTCCGCTCTGTTGGAGCGTGGCAACCCATCCAAGGCTGCAGCTTGGCACGCTGCAGCGGTGTCTCCCCCTGACATCGACTGGTCCGAAGAGCTACGGACTGGTCCGAAACGGGCCACGGGATGGTCCGATGCGACCCTCCGCTCTGTTGGAGCGTGCCAGACAAGCTCTCTCTGGCCGAAAAGCGTGGAACGGGCACCAAAAAGCGTGAGGGGTTTTTCAGGGTTGGTAGCTACGGTACTATAAGAAGGGAAAAAATGCATCTTGTCTATTAGGGGGTAGGGTGTATTCGACTTGGAATTGGGTTGGCAACCCATCCAAGGCTGCAGCTTGGCACGCTGCAGCGGTGTCTCCCCCTGACACCGACTGGTCCGAAGACCTACGGACTGGTCCGAAATGGGCCACGGGATGGTCTGATGTGACCCTCCGCTCTGTTGGAGCGTGGCAGACAAGCTCTCTCTGGCCGAAAAGCGTGGAACGGGCACCAAAAAGCGTGAGGGGTTTTTCAGGGGTTGGTAACTACGGTACTATAAGAAGGGAAAAAATGCATCTTGTCTATTAGGGGGTAGGGTGTATTCGACTTGGAATTGGGTTGGCAACCCATCCAAGGCTGCAGCTTGGCACGCTGCAGCGGTGTTTCCCCCTGACACCGACTGGTCCGATGAGCTACGGACTGGTCCGAAACGGGCCACGGGATGGTCCGATGTGACCCTCCGCTCTGTTGGAGCGTGCCAGACAAGCTAAACGTCCCACAGA
>JAMFTS010001207.1:0-5000 GCA_028095005.1 Rhynchospora pubera | reverse complement strand
GCGTGGAACAAAGCGTGCATGACAGGCCAAAAGCGTGGAACAAAGCGTGGCAGAGAGGCGTGCATGACTTGCCAAAAGCGTGGAACAAAGCGTGCATGACAGGCCAAAAGGGTGGCACAAAACGTGGCAGAGAGGCGTGCATGACAGGCCAAAGCGTGGCAGAGAGGCGTGCATGACAGGCCAAAAGCGTGGAACAAAGCGTGCATGACATGCCACAAGCGTGGAACAAAGCGTGCATGACAGGCCAAAAGCGTGGAACAAAGCGTGCATGACAGGCCACAAGCGTGGAACAAAGCGTGCATGACTGGCCAAAGCGTGGCAGAGAGGCGTGCATGACTGGCCAAAGCGTGGCAGAGAGGCGTGCATGACTGGCCAAAGCGTGGCAGAGAGGCGTGCATGACAGGCCAAAAGCGTGGCAGAGAGGCGTGCATGACTGGCCAAAGCGTGGCAGAGAGGCGTGCATGACAGGCCAAAAGCGTGGAACAAAGCGTGCATGACTGGCCAAAGCGTGGCAGAGAGGCGTGCATGACTGGCCAAAAGCGTGGAACAAAGCGTGCATGACTGGCCAAAAGCGTGGCAGAGAGGCGTGCATGACTGGCCAAAGCGTGGCAGAGAGGCGTGCATGACTGGCCAAAGCGTGGCAGAGAGGCGTGCATGACTGGCCAAAAGCGTGGCAGAGAGGCCAAGGCGTGGCCGAGATGGGTGCATGACAGGCCCAAGCGTGGCAGAGAAGCGTGCATGACGGGCCGAAAGCGTGGCAGAAACGTGTGCATCACAGGCTAAAGCATGGCAAAAAGCGTGAGGGGTTTTTCGTGGGGTGGTAACTACGGTACTATAAGAAGGGAAAAAATGCATCTTGTCTATTAGGGGGTAGGGTGTATTCGACTCAAAATTGGGTTGGCAACCCATCCAAGGCTGCAGCTTGGCACGCTGCAGCGGTGTCTCCCCCTGACACCGACTGGTCCGAAGAGCTACGGACTGGTCCGAAACGGGCCACGGGATGGTCCGATGTGACCCTCCGCTCTGTTGGAGCGTGGCAACCCATCCAAGGCTGCAGCTTGGCACGCTGCAGCGGCGTCTCCCCCTGACACCGACTGGTCCGAAACGGGCCACGGGATGGTCCGATGTGACCCTCCGCTCTGTTGGAGCGTGGCAACCCATCCAAGGCTGCAGCTTGGCACGCTGCAGCGGTGTCTCCCCCTGACATCGACTGGTCCGAAGAGCTACGGACTGGTCCGAAACGGGCCACGGGATGGTCCGATGCGACCCTCCGCTCTGTTGGAGCGTGGCAACCCATCCAAGGCTGCAGCTTGGCACGCTGCAGCGGTGTCTCCCCCTGACACCGACTGGTCCGAAGAGCTACGGACTGGTCCGAAACGGGCCACGGGATGGTCCGATGTGACCCTCCGCTCTGTTGGAGCGTGGCAACCCATCCAAGGCTGCAGCTTGGCACGCTGCAGCGGCGTCTCCCCCTGACACCGACTGGTCCGAAACGGGCCACGGGATGGTCCGATGTGACCCTCCGCTCTGTTGGAGCGTGGCAACCCATCCAAGGCTGCAGCTTGGCACGCTGCAGCGGTGTCTCCCCCTGACATCGACTGGTCCGAAGAGCTACGGACTGGTCCGAAACGGGCCACGGGATGGTCCGATGCGACCCTCCGCTCTGTTGGAGCGTGCCAGACAAGCTCTCTCTGGCCGAAAAGCGTGGAACGGGCACCAAAAAGCGTGAGGGGTTTTTCAGGGGTTGGTAGCTACGGTACTATAAGAAGGGAAAAAATGCATCTTGTCTATTAGGGGGTAGGGTGTATTCGACTTGGAATTGGGTTGGCAACCCATCCAAGGCTGCAGCTTGGCACGCTGCAGCGGTGTCTCCCCCTGACACCGACTGGTCCGAAGACCTACGGACTGGTCCGAAATGGGCCACGGGATGGTCTGATGTGACCCTCCGCTCTGTTGGAGCGTGGCAGACAAGCTCTCTCTGGCCGAAAAGCGTGGAACGGGCACCAAAAAGCGTGAGGGGTTTTTCAGGGGTTGGTAACTACGGTACTATAAGAAGGGAAAAAATGCATCTTGTCTATTAGGGGGTAGGGTGTATTCGACTTGGAATTGGGTTGGCAACCCATCCAAGGCTGCAGCTTGGCACGCTGCAGCGGTGTTTCCCCCTGACACCGACTGGTCCGATGAGCTACGGACTGGTCCGAAACGGGCCACGGGATGGTCCGATGTGACCCTCCGCTCTGTTGGAGCGTGCCAGACAAGCTAAACGTCCCACAGAATCCCCGATGATGGCAGCTTGGCAACCTGCTGGAGGGGTGTTGGAATGCCATGGACCGATCCGCGCTTGTCGGCAAAGAAATTTTGTCGGTTTCGGATCGGCCAAACGACCCATGAATTGGCCCTAAACGACCCACGGAATCCCCGATGATGGCAGCTTGGCAACCTGCTGGAGGGGTGTTGGAATGCCATGGATCGATCCGCGCTTGTCGGCAAAGAAATTTTGTCGGTTTCGGATCGGCCAAACGACCCATGAATTGGCCCTAAACGACCCACGGAATCCCCGATGATGGCAGCTTGGCAACCTGCTGGAGGGGTGTTGGAATGCCATGGACCGATCCGCGCTTGTCGGCAAAGAAATTTTGTCGGATCGGCCAAACGACCCATGAATTGGCCCTAAATGACCCACGGAATCCCCGATGATGGCAGCTTGGCAACCTGCCGGAGGGGTGTTGGAATGCCATGGACCGATCCGCGCTTGTCGGCAAAGAAATTTTGTCGGTTTCGGATCGGCCAAACGACCCATGAATTGGCCCTAAACGACCCACGGAATCCCCGATGATGGCAGCTTGGCAACCTGCCGGAGGGGTGTTGGAATGCCATGGATCGATCCGCGCTTGTCGGCAAAGAAATTTTGTCGGTTTCGGATCGGCCAAACGACCCATGAATTGGCCCTAAACGACCCACGGAATCCCCGATGATGGCAGCTTGGCAACCTGCGGGAGGGGTGTTGGAATGCCATGGACCGATCCGCGCTTGTCGGCAAAGAAATTTTGTCGGATCGGCCAAACGACCCATGAATTGGCCCTAAATGACCCACGGAATCCCCGATGATGGCAGCTTGGCAACCTGCCGGAGGGGTGTTGGAATGCCATGGACCGATCCGCGCTTGTCGGCAAAGAAATTTTGTCGGTTTCGGATCGGCCAAACGACCCATGAATTGGCCCTAAACGACCCACGGAATCCCCGATGATGGCAGCTTGGCAACCTGCCGGAGGGGTGTTGGAATGCCATGGATCGATCCGCGCTTGTCGGCAAAGAAATTTTGTCGGTTTCGGATCGGCCAAACGACCCATGAATTGGCCCTAAACGACCCACGGAATCCCCGATGATGGCAGCTTGGCAACCTGCTGGAGGGGTGTTGGAATGCCATGGACCGATCTGCGCTTGTCGGCAAAGAAATTTTGTCGGATCGGCCAAACAACCCATGAATTGGCCCTAAATGACCCACGGAATCCCCGATGATGGCAGCTTGGCAACCTGCTGGAGGGGTGTTGGAATGCCATGGACCGATCCGCGCTTGTCGGCAAAGAAATTTTGTCGGTTTCGGATCGGCCATAAACGACCCATGAATTGGCCCTAAACGACCCACGGAATCCCCGATGATGGCAGCTTGGCAACCTGCTGGAGGGGTGTTGAATGCCATGGATCGATCCGCTCTTGTCGGCAAAGAAATTTTGTCGGTTTCGGATCGGCCAAAAGACCCATGAATTGGCCCTAAACGACCCACGGAATCCCCGATGATGGCAGCTTGGCAACCTGCTGGAGGGGTGTTGAATGCCATGGACCGATCCGCGCTAGTCGGCAAAGAAATTTTGTTGGTTTCGGATCGGCCATACACGACCCATGAATCGTCCCTAAACGACCCACGGATTGTTAGTTTTTCGCATACGGCATTCCTCTATGCGATGCGTATCCTGGACTTGCATCTTCGCTGCTAGAGGTCCGATCTGGCCTGTGCAGCGGTGTTGTAGGCGACGGTGGCGTTGTGTTTAGGCGTGTGGCGTTGCATGAGTTGTTTTTGGCGTGCTCTGCATGGCAGAACTCCTGCGCATCGGCGTGGCAGACTGTCATGGGGCCGCCTCTTCATTATCCCTCTCGTTCGGTGTGAAATTTCGCCTGGGAGGGATTGTGGGTACCGTATTTGTCTGTGTCGTTCTATCCAAGCGGGAAACATGATCTGTCCGACGATGTATGCTTTTGCTTGCCTTGCTGATAATTTTATTGTCTGCAGGGGCAGCCGAATTTTAGGCGAAACCCTTGTGCGTCCCATGGCATCAATGCCGTGGCACCGCACACGGGTGTTGTCGGCTCTTGCGGATGTGGTGTCCATGATAAGTTCTGTCGGCCATTAGCGGCCTGCAGGCTTCGGAAGGTCCCTTTTACGGATCATTGGTCCGTCGATCGCCCTGTCATGTCGCTTTTGGCGTCATGATGGAGCGGTGTGTTGGTTGCCTCCCTGACCGAATGAGCAGCGATTGCCGGGTACTGTTGTGAGATGGTTCTCCCCTCCTGGGCGGCTCCAGAAACAATGTGCCGGCTCTCGTTTAAGACGTGCTACCTGGTTGATCCTGCCAGTAGTCATATGCTTGTCTCAAAGATTAAGCATGCATGTGTAAGTATGAACTAATTCAGACTGTGAAACTGCGAATGGCTCATTAAATCAGTTATAGTTTGTTTGATGGTACGTGCTACTCGGATAACCGTAGTAATTCTAGAGCTAATACGTGCAACAAACCCCGACTTCTGGAAGGGATGCATTTATTAGATAAAAGGCTGACGCGGGCACGCCCGCTGATCCGATGACTCATGATAACTCGACGGATCGCACGGCCTTCGTGCCGGCGACGCATCATTCAAATTTCTGCCCTATCAACTTTCGATGGTAGGATAGGGGCCTACCATGGTGGTGACGGGTGACGGAGAATTAGGGTTCGATTCCGGAG
>JAMFTS010005433.1:0-27282 GCA_028095005.1 Rhynchospora pubera | reverse complement strand
CTAACATAGCCAAAGTTGGATAACATTTAAATTTGTTACAAAACAAAGAAATATAAAATATCAAGAAATGCAAAAGCTTACATTTGTCTAAAAAAGCCAGGAGTCGTGTAGAGCCATCAGTATCCAGTACAGTCATCAAAAGCACCATTGACTTATTTATAGGAAGAAACATATCACCGAGTTATTTCGAAAACAAAAATCAATTTCCCTATTTCAAAAAAAAAAAAAGAAGGCACAACTGCAAATCAATATAAGAAGACTCACATCAAACTATGATTTTATTAATCAGTTTGAACAAATAGAATAGAATACCATTAAAACATTGGACAAAAAGAGAAAGGTCATCATCACGAAACCCAAACCTTAAAATAGTAAGGGTGATTTTTTTTTATCTAATGTTGGCTCTCACAAAAAATTAGACTGCGCCACAGTTTCATTATTTTTTTTTTATGAGGTGACTCTTAAATCATCACCACAACAACGGGATGCCATTATCAATGATAGCAAATGTGATATCCTTATTGATAAATTTAGACTTTCTTATATTTTTAACTATTTCTGTACATTTTTTTTACACTATCCAATATTCGTAGTAATGTACTCTAATAAGGCTGAACCTTTTTCGGTTAATATCTAGAGCATCATATCTTCAATCTTATTATACAATCAATGATTTATTGCATCGAGTATCCGTAAGATAATACAGCCAATAGCTACGCCGAACCCAAAGATAATTTGTTGTTCAAAGTTCAGTGGCCTAAAATAACTGGATTTTAAGAATGAACAATCAACAATTTTACCCCGCTGATATCGTTAGCAAGATTGGAAAAAAGGTAAAATAAAATAGAGATAAAGCACATATGAAAAGAAAAAATTAATCTTCAAAACCGCTTTTCTGAAATTTTGCCAAAATATCAACTGCAAAAAAAAGTACCTCGACACTTCCGATTTCATCACAGCGATCTCCACAGAGCTAACATTGTTGAGATGCCGATGAGAAAGGTAGTGTCTAGCTTGGAGAAACAAAGAAGAAGAACGCTAAAAAACTTAGGAAAAACGGAGGAAGATACTTGACCGGCAGCCGTCACCCATCAAGCACAACCACTTGCCTTCTACCTTCACTGGCCACCTCTTTTTCTTTCTTAGTAAGATACGCGAAGGGAGAAAGAAACAATGACACTGATCGGAGCTCGCCAAGCTACCAGAGCCCCTTGTGTTGCTCAACCCCTTTCCAGCTCTCTCTCTTTCTCTCTCCCAGGTCCCAGCAAAGTACGCTAGGTAGAATGACAGAGGTAAAGAGGGGAAGAAGCTAGAAGCTTACATAGAGCAGATGTGTTGTGCACCTGGATCATGCAAACCATGTATCCTTACCCTTCCCAATTTTCTTTGGTCCATGTGATCCGCATCCAAGCCAAAACAATGGAACCATCACATGCATCCATACTCCACTGTGTAAATATTTTATGCGAATAGTTAGATGTATTCTTTTCTAGTCTGCTTACATCAACACGGATCCAAAGAAATTATTTACGTGGCAGAAGAGAACAACACGGAAGGTACCAAAACACGCACACAGGATATCAGAAGCCAAAGAAGTGCCAACATTCTAGTGGAGTCGAACGGACAGGATTGTGCGGACAGAAAAGAACAGCCGTTGCGATTGGAGATTCATCTACAGTAATTTCAGGGTTTGAAATTGAGTTACTTATAATAGCTAATTTGGTAGTAACTTAATTATTTTTTAGAAAAATCTAACCTTGATTTAGACTACTGATTAAATCAAATTACACAAATCAATGGTCCATAATTAATATAAGAATTGTTTATACTCTTTTATATGATAAGTTTACTCCTTTTATATGACAAGTTTACTCTTTTTATATATATGGATGTTTTAATAAATAGTATAGATATATGTTTTAATAAATAGTATAGATATAGATACATAAAATTATTTATCTTTTTGATTTATAATCTATTAAACTACCAGCTTAGTCCGCATTTTGGAAAAAAAAATATTAAAAAGGAAATAGAAGAGCGATTCAGTCGCGTTGACTCTTGTAATTGCTGTAAGCTAGAAAATTAGTTAATTAACTCCATAAATCATTGCATGCCCTGAAATTCTAATGTGCTCTCAAGTTATCAATTTTTCTTTGATTGAGACTCTTATATAAGGGTATTCTGGTCTCATCATCAAGTAATAACCAAAGCTCTCTCTCCAAAAACCATAGAAACATGCCCGCCATGTCCGACAGGTTCTCGACATTCTTAGTACTTTGCCTTCTCTTCAGTTGTGTTCATTGTCAAATGAACCAGAAGTTTTACCAAAAATCATGTCCTAATTTGCAAACAATTGTGCGGTCCGTTGTGTCAGAAGCACTTGCCACAGAGGCCAGAATGGGAGCTTCCCTTCTGCGCCTTTTCTTCCATGATTGTTTTGTTCAAGTAGGTTCATTTTTGTCATTTGATTGACACATATGCAATAAATGTTAATACAATTTTTTAAGACTTTGACCAAGTATTCAATAAGTACAAAGTCGTCTTTTCCATAGGGCTGTGATGCAAGCATCCTTTTGGATGATACGCCGACCTTCACAGGAGAGAAAACTGCACTACCTAACATAAACTCGGTTCGCGGATACGAGGTCATTGATGCAATCAAATCTCAAGTTGAAGCATCTTGCCCACGAACCGTCTCTTGTGCTGACATTGTCGCTCTCGCTGCTCGTGACAGCGTCAACTTGGTAAGTATTGTAGCTAGCCAATCTAAATGACTAAATGCCACCAATTAACAAGATTCAATTAGTGTACAATACTACAATGATCTTAATATATAATTCTCAATTTTTTTTTATATGAAGCTTGGAGGGCCCACATGGAATGTCGTCCTTGGCCGGAAAGATGCCCAAACTGCTAGCCTGAGCCTAGCCAACTCAGACTTGCCAGGTCCAGGATCTAGTCTCTCCACTCTAATGTCAATGTTTGCTGCTAAAGGTCTAAGTCCACAAGACATGGCTGTTCTATCTGGGGCCCATACCATCGGGCAAAGTCGTTGCTTTCTTTTTCGGGACCGTATCTATAATGACAACAACATTAATGCCAGCTTTGCCGCTTTACGTCAGCAAACTTGCCCCCTGTCTGGTGGGGACAGTAATCTTGCACCTATTGATGTGCAGAGCCCTATCACTTTTGACAACTCACTATTGATGTGCAGAGCCCTATCACTTTTGACAACTCGTTCTATGTTAATCTGGTGAACAAACAGGGTTTGTTCCATTCAGACCAAGAGCTGTTCAATGGTGGTTCGCTCGACAGCTTGGTCGCACAGTATAGCAAGGATCAAGCTGCCTTTTTCTCCGCTTTTGCAAAATCCATGGTGAGGCTCGGCGCTATTAACACATTGACAGGGAAAAATGGAGAGATTCGGTTGAATTGCAGAACAATCAATTAAGAATTAATTCAATGTAACCATTTCCAGTCTGTTCGTTTTTCTATAGAATTTGCAATAAATTTATTATTTTTTTTTTCATTTGTTTGTTGGACAAAATAACTGTTTTCACTTAATCTGTTTTTTTCCCCTCTTTTTCTGTTTTGTTAAGGAAGTATAGTAGGGCTGAGACACATGTATCAAAGGAGAGCATTTGCTTGCTAGAATTTGTCTATGTTTTGTGTGTTTTTTCTAAACTTCAGTTGTTTTGTTTGATTGTTGAAGATTGTCATCTATATTTAATTTGAATAGTTACGAAAATTCTTTCCGTGGATGAATGAGGTTAGGCCTTCTGTTAATAATAATAATTAAACAAAAATGTGATATGAGTATATGACTAGTTCCAAGCCATTCAGCAAGTGCTTGTGGACATAAAATAGGCCTGTCAAAAGAGGAAAAAAAAAGTGCTGCCGTTCTGTTTTCATAATCGAAACGGAATGTGACATTAATTTTGTCCGTCGTTTCAAAAAAATGGAACGAAAATGAAATAGATAATTATACCGTTTAACTAAAAGAGAACACGAAAATAAAGAATTATAATGGAAAATAGAAACGAAACAGAATGTGGCACTAATTTTTCCTGCCGTTTCAATAAAAAGAACGAAAATGAAACAATTATTTCGTTCCGTTTCAGAAACAAAACGAAAACGAAATGAAATTATTCTGTGTGCATTTGACACGTTTGCCAGGCCTAGCAGCAGGAATCATATGAACCACAAACGTCATGAATTCGTGCTGTACGTATTGAATCAGAATGGGCTCTGAATAGGACTAGCTCATGTCTGAAATCATCTTCCGTTATTCCTTCAGCAGTTCAGCCCCAGTTAACCCAAAATAAGCAAAGACGAGCTATGCCCATGAGGCACAACAACGCACAAGTTAAAGGAAGTGTGGAGGCAGTTAATTGGGCTTGACGGCTTGTCAGTTTTTGTTTTAGAGGTTTGGCTTTCGCTGGCAAGAGTCATTGAATTTTACTTAGGTCTTAGGTTATCAATTGTTTCTCCATTTAAGATTTTTTGTAAAAACGCCAACATGTTCATTTATATGATATATAATATATTAGATTTCAAGTGATTAATAGAATTAGTACAAACATATAGCTACTTATGATTATATTCTCTAATTTAGCACAGAAATAATCTATCAAATTATCTTAAGTAGTTCCTATATACCTAGAATACAAAAAAAAAAAAAACTATTCAAAAATAGACATCTTATACACATTCGAAGTACGTGACAAAACGAAAGGGCATATCCTTGCATTGGCAGCAGAAATTACTATCTATTATGAATCACAGAAATTAGAAAATGTTAAAATTATATATCTTTTCTTGATCTTTTAACAGATTTTGAATCACCTCGATTTAAATTCGAAGCATACAAAAATGATAGGTAAAATAATAATTAGTTTCCAGTAAAACTCCATCATAATGATCATATATAATTAATTCGTCCAATTATCGAAATGATTTAACAACCATCTGAAAAGAAAAATATCCAAAAAGAGAAATTAACATTACTTTAAATAATAGGAAAAAGAAAGAAAACATACTTCAATGCTTAATTTCAAACGGCACAATTATTGATGCCATAAAATATTGAAATCACATTGTATAGGAGTGCCTTGCATTTTTGGAGTTCTTACTTCCGATGACATGAATCAGGTTATCTTACATTTTATTTATGTTTTTTCATTGTTTAATTTGATCATAATAATATAACTTTACTTTATGTCAGTTAACTTTGGATTTACAGGCATTAAATCGTGCTGGGGCAAATCTGCAGATAAAGGTGCAGAAGTTGCTCTTACTATTGTAAGTTTTTTTTTTTTTTAAGATAAATTGGAATCAAGTCTTCCAACTTATTTTTAAATTAAATATCTATAAAAGTCCTCCAGCCGGATTTCAAACCTAAAATCTCTTACTTGAGATATATTGTTCTTTACCACTAAATAAATAACTGGTTCTCATACTACTGTAAGTTTTTATTTGTTTTTTTAACATGGTTACTTGTGATGTTTTATGCTGTTATCCAAGTTATATACTCAACTATTTTGTTTTCGATCATTAATTTGCGGAATAGATTGAAATGGCGGCTTCGCTGTGTAAGCATCATTTGAGCTAAAAGTTCAATAAAGTCGATGATTCTATTTTTGTATAAGTTTTTTAGCTTTCTCAGTATAGGTTAGCAATATTGGTTCTCTGTTGGTGTTGGCTGTTTTGTACTATTTGAGCTGAACATATTTGTACCTCTTTTTTAAGGTTAGTTGGCAAGAATCAACCAACCAATTTTATTAAAAAAAAATACAATCAAAATAAATGAAAGAAAAAAAGGAAAATAAATTTACAAAAGAGATCTAATACAAAAAGTAATGATTAAGGTGAGTATTTCTTCAGTCGACGGGAGGGAGTGGAGGAGTAATAATTGAATATTCTTGCATTACTGTCTTTTGAGATGAGCCAACTGTTAGAGATATGTCCTAGAAGCCAATATTATTATGCTACTTTTATAGTTTATGTTATTGATGATTTCAGATCATTTGTTCTTTGATTTATTCGTTGACAGTTCATTCAGGTTGAGGTTCTGAATTATAGATCACTGTTATTCATTTAGTAGTAAATGACAACGATAAATCTAAAAGTCCATAATCTTGATAATTAACAAAGGACATTAATTATCAATAAGATTAGTATGCAAGTTAAGTGATGATTAAGTTCTATAAATTATAGATTAAGAGTAACCAACTTAATTGCATATGTGTATGTTATAGAACATAGTACAGAACTGGACCTCACGAAATAAATATATGGATTGTGTTACGTGTCATTATTTATTTCGTTATGATTTTGATTCTAAGTTTGAGATGATTATCTTTTCCACATGAGGATAGGTTCTATAAATCATGTCTACCGCTGATTCCTTATAAAGGCTGCTATACGGACTTGATTTAAGTACTCATGAATTGTGCGGGGAAAAGCTAATTATCAAGAAAAACCGTATGTCCCTCATTAATTCACTTAGTGAGTGACAAAATCTGTTTGGGCCCCTTGATGGAGATAGATTGTTTGCTAGCAACTGATACAATTATCTCTAGATCAAGAAAAGTATAATCTGCAAGAATGACACGTTCCTATCTTGGATTATACGATGATATCGTGTGATATAAGAATCAAAATAGAGAAACATAATTATTCTCTTATGCAGGATTGAAATATTGTAGCAGTACACTATTTATGAGAATTGGGAATCATAACGTGTTGCTAGATACCGCTTATGATTATTAGAATTAAATAGCGATTTAATTCCATGTCCAACATAGCATAAATCCTCAAAGGGTCACACAAAATTGGTATTTAATCATACGTGCATTATTTATTTATTTGCAATAATGAGTATTGCAAAATTTGATAAGTTGATTAATTAATTAAATAGCGTTATGGACCGTTATAATTAATTAAGTCAAATGGATCATATAGAAATAAATTAATGCACTGTCTAATCTCTAAATAATTATTATTAAGTTAATAATTATTTATAAACAACACGCTTAATTTAATTAAGTTATTGGGCTTTAATTTATTGATAAATTAAATGTCCAAATTAAATAGCTTTGAGTGGGCCTTTAATTAATAAAATTAAGGATCCAATTGGAGATGGACTAGTGGCCCAAAGAGGCCCACTAGTAGGCCGGCCATGAAGGGTGGTAGGTGGGAGTGGCACACTTATAAATAGTGTGAACTCCTAGCTAGGGTTAAGAGGCTATATAAGGCACTTAATGGAGGCTCCTTGGTCTCTCCTCTCTCTCTAGCCGCCACCTCACCATAGAGGTGCGCCGCCCCCCCCTCCTCTCCTCTCCACTCAAGGCTCATGTGTTGAGCACCCTTCTTCCACAAAAATTTGGTGATTTGTTTGAAGGAAGGGAAAGCTAAGGGATTAGACTCGTTCTTCTCATCGCTAGCACGATTTGAGAAGAACTTGGTTAATACCATAGTGGACTCGAGGCGTTTGGATCAAGAGGCATTTTTGGAGAGCTCCCTATCGACTCCCAATCCATGGAATCGAGCCTCTTGGTTGCTATACCAAGAAAGGTAAAATTCCACCACTTTCTCTTTGTGTAATTTAGCTTTTGTGTAAGATCCTATTGTGTGTGTTGTTTCGATGGCTAAATTAATTGTAATTAGCACTAAAATAAAAATTACACACTTTCCTAACACCAACAGCTAGCTACCCATATTTAGTGAATATCCAAAAGCCTTTGACCAGGAATATGTTTCTGGTCAAGCTCTTCTGACACAAAGGGCCGGTCTGACCTCTCAAAGTCCTTAAGAGAAGGGTCATGACCTAGAGAGACCAGGCTTTGGAAGGATCATACCACAATCTCAACTGAAGAGAGGCCTAGAGAATTAATGCTTTCAAAGGACTAGAGTCTAGAGAGACCAGCCTTAGGAAGGGCCAAACCTAGAGAGGTCGAATATATGAAAAATATGACACAATCTCAAATAAAGAGTAAGATCCTATCTTATCTAATCAAAACAACACCGGTCATTTCAATTAATGTTTAAATTGTTTCACTTGATGCTAATACAAGTTTTTATTTTAAAATATACATATTTGTCATATTTTATGTTACATTATTTCATACATTCGAAATTTTTAATTATTTTAATTCATTAATATGTTAATTAAACTATTTTTTTTACTTTTTTCTATATTATTATAATATAACCAAGTCTTTAATTTGGATGAAAAAATTTAAAAATATTATATATAATGAAAAATAAATGTATACAATTTATATTTAAATTTATAGTATTTTTATTATATGTTATAAAAAAAATATTAATTTTAAATATAGTTTAAATAAATTTGTAAAGAAAAATATTGTTCATTTGTTGACCCTTCAAGTCCGATCTCTTAAAACTCGGACTCAATCTTCACATTTAAGTTCTTCTAAGTCCGATCCTTCCAAGAGCCTCTCTAACACTAGCCCGGTCTAGCCCTTGAATAGGCCCATTTAGATCTAACCTCTCGAGAGTCCGACCTGACCTGGAAGGCGTTGACTACCCATATTGAATCCCAAAGAATATATTTTGCGTTGTGCCCAAAACCTCTATACTTCCACCAAATAGCAGAGATTGAGTCATGCCATGAACGATTGTTTGTCCTAATGAGGAAAAGCCAAATTGCATTTCAAACACATTAATTTTAACCTCTAATAAATGATTGTTTTGTATCAACTAATTCGATGTATATTATTCAATCAAAATATACTTGTACCCGAAAATAGTTGGTTCGCACCAAATTAGACTTTAGATTTGCAACTATTAAACAAATCTACTAATATTTTGTTTGGAATTTTTTTGTTGGTCCGTTTAAAAAAAAAAAGAATTTCTTTTCATCCGGTTAATAGAAAGTGACAATGCGACTTAATTGTCAATCATTCTTTACTAGAGGCAAACCATTTAATTTTCCAAAAAAAAATGTTTTACTTAAAGTTTTTGTCACATATGATGAGAAAGTTTAATATGCACTATAGTGCATAGGGCACTCCGTGCACCGCGAACTTTTTCGGGGGTATTTTTGTAAATTGACTAATCTAATTCAACCAATCTAATCTACATATTGAAATCTCATAGAAAACCAAATTTTACAATATTTGAGATTTTATTACTATTTTTTTTCGAATTTTTTAAAACATGTCATTTTTGGAATATTGTAAATAGTACAACATTCCAAAATTGGCATGTTTTAAAAAATTCGAAAAAAATAGTAATAAAATCTCAAAAATTGTAAATTTTGGTTTGATATGAGATTTCAATATGTAGATTAGATTGGTTAAATTAGATTTGTCAATTTATAAAAATATTTCCGAAAAAAACTGTGGTGCACGAAATGCCCTATGCACTATGGTGCATATTAAACTTTCTCCACATATGATTGCCCAAGAAAGCAAACAAATGGAGAAAAATAAACTTGGCTTACAGGATGCAAAGTTGAAAACCATCACTTTGTCATTTTTTTATATAGTTAAGATGTCTTTTAAGTGATTATCTCTTTTATATTGTTAAGTTGTCTGTTTCATGAAATGAAACAAATTGTTTGTGGCATATTGTTGAAAAAAGAAATGGTTTGTCCACCGAAAATCGATATGGTCGAATATAATTCGCCACGGGTGCCTTTTATCCATGGCAGATAAGCAAAAGAAAAGAAAATTACAAAATTAGTTTATACTTTATAGCTATAGGCCATTCTAGGCGAGATCTTTTGCGCGTCATTCCCGCCTGATTTTCGTCTGCTCTTGGAAAAAGGTCAAATACAGCTAATAATGTATCCCTAATTTCCTAATAAGGTATTGCATGAATAGTTCCTATTGGAAGAATACTTTAGCTGTGAGCCATCATCTATCTTTCACGGACCCACTTTACCTGAAATATCCTATCTATTATTCTAATTTGCATTATTATAAAATAAATGGGAAGATAATGTGTTTTGAGTCGGATGTTGAAACAAGGCCAAATTCTTTCATTTATTTTTTCAGATAGAGAAATAAACAGACCGAAGGTGGCAGCCTGTGCCAAAAAAGAAGGGCAGAGAGCTCATATAAAATTTGTTTTACTCACATAATTCATTAGATCCAATTAATTTAGTTTGAAAAAATGATCTAAATCTAAGTTTAATTAATTAAAATTTTATAATTAAATTAATAAATGAATATTTGGTTATAGATTTTATACAATATACCGGAGTTAATCCCGACCAGATTGGAATCATATAATTGAATTTGTACGTGTTTATAATTATTGGAGAGTCTTAAGCATGCATATATATATGTTAAATCAATATGATGTTAATATGATCATGCATCATTGTAATGTTTATCTTTATTGTGCTGAAAACAATTTATTTATTTATTAATATAATAATGTGTTGTTTACTGAACAATGTTCTTCATATATATACTGTTATTTATTTATTGGTCATGCTTTTATATATGATTTTATGTATGGTTTTATGTCAGTAAAATCCGTCCAATCTGATCGATAAAATGTACTGCGTAATCCAAAGTTTTTAATTTAAATGCTGAAAATATAATAGACCCTTATTTACCCTTACTTAGTGAAACAACATAATGTGTTGTAATTTATTACTACTATAAATAATGGTTGGAATCCAACTTACACTTTCTTAAGCACTAGCCAGTTTTTAAGGACAACACTTCCGAAATACTAATTACATTTCTATTACCAATTATATTACAGTGTTGGTCGAAATATATCCAGGCTAATCAAAATGCATATGTAAACAAAACACATCTTTTTGTATTCTTTCTTGAGGTCAATTTTTTCTGAAATCATGTTCATTTTTAAAGTCGGAGTTTCTCCTTAACATACGAAAGAAATACCGCACAATATGAAGGAACTGATCATGAGCCTATCAAACATCGACCAAGAACGACCTCAATAATTGACCAATGACCTTTGATTATGAACAGCCGACAAATTAATAAGGCCGTCTAATTAGACTATATGAACACAATAGGCCATATAGCTAGGAGAGACAGAATATCAAATTTGGTGGGGACCCCAACCTTCCAATAAGACCCCAGTCTCCATGACTCCAAAGTCCAAATTCCAAACAGACATCAACCACTCTGCGGGCAACTTGTGTTTTATACTTCCATATCGTCCCTAAAATTACTTGTCCCTTAATTATTATTTTAATCGCCGCCATCTTCTTATATAAATAATAGTTTACACAATCAAACTCCACATTAGTCAAAGAAAGCCATGTTGAGTTCGGCAGAGCTTCTTGGCTTTGCATGAATCATTACGCGTCAATGTCAACTATATATACTCCTACACAACCATATCCACTCCTCACTGAAAACTAAGCTTTCTTCTAGAACCCATAGTTATGCTAATAATGGCCACTTTATCATACAAGTCTCTTGCATTTTTAGTACTTTCTCTTCTTGTTTGCTCAGTTCAAGGGCAGCTGTCGACGAGTTTCTACCAAAAGACATGTCCAAAACTCGAAACCATTGTTCGATCCGTCATGTCTCAAGCAATCACCAAGGAGGCTCGAATGGGAGCTTCCATTCTTCGTCTCTTTTTCCATGATTGTTTTGTCAATGTATGTGCTACCGTGTCAGTTTGTCACTTATTGTTGGATTCAATAATACCAATTTTTAATCCTTAATTTTTCGTTTTTATGTAATGGACATCTGATTTAGAGCGAATCCTGTGCATGCATGTTTTGTTTTACAGGGATGTGATGCAGGCATCCTCTTGGATGACACAGCCACCTTCACTGGCGAAAAGACCGCCGGACCCAATGCAAACTCGGTACGTGGGTTTGAGGTTATCGATGCGATCAAAACTCAAGTCGAAGCATCTTGCAATGCTACTGTCTCTTGTGCAGACATTGTCGCTCTAGCTGCCCGTGACGGAGTCAACTTGGTGTGTGTTATATTTAGCAACTAAAATTCTGACATAATTATTAAAGAATTAGAATGAAATACATTTTTAATCTATTACTCTTAATTAATTTTAAATAAATACAGCTTGGAGGACCCACTTGGAAGGTACCACTAGGTAGGAGGGATGCCCGAACTGCTAGCTTGAGTGGTGCAAACTCAAACCTGCCTGGTCCCGGGTCGAGCCTGTCCACTCTAGTATCAATGTTCTCTGCGCAAGGTTTGTCAGCTCGTGAAATGACTGCTCTTTCTGGAGCCCACACCATCGGCCAGGCACGCTGCCTATTCTTCCGTAACCGCATCTTTAATGAAAAGAACATCAATGCCAGCTTCGCCACCTTGCGGCAACAAACCTGCCCCCAATCTGGCGGTGACAACACTCTCGCACAGCTCGATGTGCAGAGCCCGACTACTTTCGACAATGCATACTATGCTAATTTGGTGAACAAGAAGGGATTGTTTCATTCAGACCAAGAGTTATTCAATGGTGGTTCCCAGGACAAATTGGTCACTCAATACAGCACCAATGCTGCTTTGTTTGCCTCTGATTTCGCAAAGGCAATGGTTAAGCTCGGGAACATTAGTCCATTGACTGGGAAAAATGGGGAGATTAGGTTGAATTGCCGGAAGATTAATTAATTAGTATTAGACCTACTCAACTGTTTGGTCAATTTATTTTGTCAGATTTACATTTGATTTTAATTTCTGTTCTGATAAAATGGGTAACAGAAATTGTAATAATCAGCAATTAGTTGTGTATCTTAAGATGTTTGAACATTAATACTAAGTTGGTTTAATTGATATGTTTGACAATTTTTTCACTGCTTAAGGGTGCTAACAATTATTCTGATGTTATAATGGTGCTCTTTAACGTACTAACCGTCAGTAAACCAGAGGAAAACAATTGGGTGACGGAAATTCTAGCCAATTAATACTCTTCAGAGATATTTACCCTTCGTTTAGAGTACTATTCATTTCCCAATTAATGCATAATAACTAAAATAATGATGTATCATAGGCCAAATTACACAAATTTGATACTCCGTTAAGATTTAAGAGGGATGAGTTTTCAAATTTATTAGTTAGGCATGTCATGTCATCTTCTTTACCATCCATATAATTAGGTATGCCCTGTCACCTTTTATATCATCCACATAATTAGGATTTTGTTGTTGGTATGTTATCAATAGACGTACGGCCAATGTTGGCTAGGTTGATTATTTCTAGGTTCTCAATGCATAAATATCTTAACTCAATAAATTCACTATATGATTCTCCAAGAAAGTTTCTTATGGTCAATGGTGTAATTTTTATAGTTTTCTCACACTATATTTTATTTGCTTTTACTAAAATACGAGTAATACTAAAGTCAAATATGTTTGGCAGAGTTTCCATCAAATTTCATTGAATATCAATGTTTCATATTACAACAATCAATTCGAATCGCTAAATTTTTTTCCGTAATTAATTTTTTTAAGAAACAAAATATTATATAGAGAGATAAAGAGAAGATGGATAAAATACACTGGTATTAGGTGTATGGATCGTCCCATACACCCGAGTCGTTTTCTAAATAAAAAATTAAAACAATAAATTTGAACCTATCGAATTGTTTTCCATATTGATAAACTCTTTAGACCAAATTTTATATTTTTAATTTTTTTTCTATATACTATTATATTATGATATTTTTAAATTAGAGGACCTAAAATATTCTAATTATAGTGTTTTTTGAAAAAATCATAATATATAATAAAAAAATTTGAAAAAAATATAAAATTTTGTCTTCAAAGATCTTTCAATATGGAGAACAACTTGAATGGTTCGGAGTGACTATTTAAATTTTGAATTTTGAAAATGACTCTCGTGTACGAAGGACAATTAAGTATACTATATCTAACCTCCCGTAAGCACACTATTTTTTTTAAAATTTAAAAAATCTTTGATATAATTAGTTATGGACCTTTTAAGTTTAAAAATAATTAGAAAATTTGAAAAAAAATAAAAAGTTGGTTTTCAAGAAAATTTTAATATGCAGATCATATTTAGCTATTGGGATCGGCATTTTAAAATGAGATGGGCTAAAATCAGCCACGACTGACAAATACAACCGTCAGCTACGATTAAATCTCAATTTTTGAGATTCTAACAGTCGATCCGAATCGTTCAATGTGTTCTCCATATTGAAATCTCATTGGAGACCAAATTTTACATTTTTCTGAAATTATTTAGTATTTGTTTGATATTTTACAAAATTCTTAATTTAAACAATTCTGGACCCTTCAATAACTATGATTTTTTAAAAGTCTCAAAAAAATAGCAAATAAAATCAGAAAAATGTAAAAAATTGTCTCCAATGAGATTTCAATATGGAGAACACATTGAACGGTTCGGATCGACTGTTAGAATATCGAAAATTGAGATTTGATCGTAGCTGACAGTTGCATCCGTCAGTCTGGCTGATTTTAGCCCATCTCTTTTAAAATAGCGGAAGAAGATCAGAGGAAAAAAAAAAAAAGACAGATACAAGAGAAGAGAATGGAGAAATGGAGGAGTGTCCGAGCGTGTGTGAGTGACAAAGGAAAAAAAAAATTAAAACTTAAAAGTCTGTCCAAAAAAAAAAAAAAAAAAATTGAACGCTGGGACGAGGGTAGCGCTCAAATGCGATGCTGCGGAAGTAATTTCCGATTCTCAATATAACGGTCAGACTCACCCTCATTGTTGTAACTTGTAACTCTCTCCCTCTTGCGCCAAGGTATCTCCTCCCTCTCACTCTCGTTTAGTTATGAATCTGTCTGAATTTGAGCTATTTGTTTCAATGCTTCAATGTGATGAATCTGATTCAATGTTTTAGAATTTTAATGTATCTTACCTTTTTGTTGCCACTATTAGGCCTTATCCCAACATTTACAATTGAAGAAAAAAAAACTGACATGTTCCGTCTCAGTCTTACCTCTCTCTTCACAATCCATTAACGCCCTCGATTAACACATCCAAAGAGTAAGGTTTGTAGTTATATTCTACCTTTTTCGAAGGTTTCGTATGTAAAGAATATTTGTATTTATTGTAGAGGCCATTAGAAGAATCAATAAATATGCTCTGAATTAGATTTATACCCAATTAGATATTTCTCATTTCCGTTATCTTGTTTCTGCCACTGATCATTATAGATGTTTAATTCTAAAATCCCAAAAATAACATATGAATTCTTGAATTGCTACAGAAGAAAATGAGAGGCGTTAGTACACGGAATGGGTCTCTCTCAGTAGCTGACTTCTATGCTTCAGCTGTTTATTTTTCTCAAAAGTCGAAAGAAATTAATTCAGATTTCTCAAATTGGATTTGGGTACCAATTAGCCGATTAGGTGCTATTTCTGAGGTTTGACATTCAAGTATTATTGATTGGTCTGCATCAGTATATACAAATCTCTTCTAGAAATGCAAACTAAGTGATCTTATTTACATAGGCTGAACTGTTGAAGGTTATTTAGCACTTGAAAAGATGAAACTCCAAACTGAAAGGAATGACTCCTGTTTGGTATGTGCTTTCCTTCTCAACTCTAGTATCTATGTGTTTGTCTCCCAAAATTCAAAATATGTATTAAAATTTTAAAAGGAAAACAATAGGTGTTGCAGCTGATGTTTGGCATGTGTCGGTACTATTGATTACTTAGTATTTTTGATTCAATAGGTGTTGCAGCTGATGTTTGGCATGTGTCGGTACAGGGATTCAAATGATGAGCTTACAGATGACGCTACTCTGGTATATTTTAATTTAAATATCTGCAATAATATGTTTTAGGTATTTCAAGTTGTCACCTTTTAATTCCACTATCTTTTATTTTTCTTGTTCTTAGGTTGACAACTATAGCATTGATGCTCACCTTTATGATTTACATGTAGCTTATAGCTTCACATACAAAGTTCTGTACTATATTTTCGTGGCTATAAATCTGGTATATTTATACTGTACTTGCAATTATGTCAGATTCATTTTCTTTTATCTTTTTTTTCGCTGAATTAAAAGTATTTTCTATTTTTCTCTAGATGGTTGTCCGCTGAGCTTAAATGAGGTAAAAGAGGAGCTTCCTTCTCATTCTTTTCAAATTCTAGAGAAGTCAAAATGGACTTTTATGACTCAGGAGGTATGTTAACTATAAGTACCAGCACAATATGGTACAAAAATGACCATTACATTTGCTTTTATAATCCTAACAGAGAGAGAGAGAGAGAGAGTTCTGACTGGTACCAGTTTAGTAAGGCATGCTTCTTGATTAAGCTATCACTTGTAATAAACTAAACCTACTAGATTTTGAAACACAATTATACAAACCTGGACCTTTTGTGATTTTTACGGACCAGTATATTACTCATAATTTGGCATGAGCTTGTAGCTGTACTGGTAAGTTATGTTTTGAATTCCATTGAGACCTGTCAAGACAGCAACTAATTATAGTCCTTCCAATAATTCCCAGCAAAGTTATGTTTTAATTTACTTAAAACATGCTTCCTAAGGAGAGATTATTAACTATGAAATTGAAATATGTCAGGAACATCCTTACTTAAATACACCGTGGTACACTCTGCACCTTTGTGGGACCAGCAATTGGATGAAGTTACTTCTTTCTCACAGTTCATTTGTTGGTGAAGAAGTTTGTTTACTACAATACTTTCCTGAATGGTTTGTGTAGTCTATTTTTTCTCCTCCATTGTATTAGTGCATGTGATTAATTCCACTACTTTCTCTTGTTATTAATTTGTTGTTTATTTAGTATACTTCTTTGTACTTGGAATGATACTGTGATATCATACAAGGATATAGTTTAGTTACATCGACACATCGTAAATTAATCCTCATTTATACGTAGGTGCAGTAACAATTTGAAGGCCGAATGTCTTTCATTTTTCTATTAGGCCACAAGGCCACAAATGCAAGTCTGCAAATCTGCAATAGGTCCATCAAAGTACCAACTGGTATTTTAAGGCCCAAAGCCTCAAACCCTGTAAGATTGCTTAATCAGATTGAACTGTAGGAAGGTTAATTAATTAGGGTTTTGTTGCAGTGTGTGGATTATAACTCTTTAGTAGGTCCTAAGTGTATGCAAAGTATGAATAGATTGATTGGTTGACTACAATTCTTGTATTCTTTTTTAATTGTAACACACTTGAGTATAGATCTGCCTTTTGCTTGTATTTTGTTCAAAAGATTTGTAATACAGATAATAAAATAATTGTGATTGTTTTTGGATGAAATGTAACACATTTATTTATTGTGTTAATGTACATTCTTGAGTTATCTTTATATACTAGCTTGTATGTAATGCGAATTAGGCTAGAAGTTACTAACTATAGACAGATACTAAAATAACTGTGATTCTTTCTGGATGAAATGCAGCACATTTATTTATGAGAAATCAGAAATGTTCTAGTGCCACAACTTTAGGGTGCTATCAAATGCCATAACTTAAATTTCATCAATAACTAAAAAATTAAAATGTTAAATCAAAACCGTTGATTTTATACAACTTAACAAGCGATGCGTTTCCTTATAAGTTTTATTAAATTTGGACTTTATTTGATATTTGATCAAGAGGTTAAAAAATAAACAAATCTTGTTAACTATGACAGATTAATTATAATACATTCATAGTTTGACCTCTTGATCAAATATCAAATCAACTCCAAATTTTATAAAATTCATATGGAAACACATCGCTCGTTAAGTTTTACCAGATCCACGGTTTGGATTTAACATTTAAATTTTTAATTATTGATGAAAATAAAATTGTGGTATTTGGTGACACTCTAGAATTATGGCATTGTAACCTTCCTCTTTATGAGTAGTATTAATGTACATTCTTGAGTTATCTTAAAAATATTTGAATGTGATGCAAATTAGGCTAAAAGTTACTAACTAATGAATTGTAAGATATTTTGAAACTAGTTTTATATATGAAATCTCCTAGCAGCTAGTGAATGTAATTTGTTCGACGTTCTTTAATGAGCAAACTTAAAGGAACTTTTCGCCATAACAATCTGAAGGCCGAATGTCTTTGATTTTTCCTATTTTGCCACAACTACAATAGGTCCATCAAAGTTCCAAGTGGTATTTTAAGGCCCAAGTCCTCAAACCCAGTAAGATTGCTTAATTCTTCTATTTCTATCCATTAATCAATATGGCAATATCAATGTATTGCAGCTTTTATCTAATAAGTCTTCCTTTCAAGAAAATAATAGTTTTTTATGCATTATTTGAAACAGTAAATTATAGCTTCTATTTCCAGAAGTGGCCAGCTAATTATTTTTCTTTTAATATATGTATAATTGGTTCATAACCATCCAAAATATGATAATTAGTGAAGAAAAACCTCTTTATTTCATGCATCCCAAGATTGAAACTGTCTACAGCTCAATTTTCTTTAGAAGCAATCTATAATGAATAAAAAAATCATTCGAATACCTCTTAAGAAAGTTGATCTAAACAAGTGAAACAACTTAGTACATTAAATGTAGACTTCCAAAGTAGATTAAACACGTGTTATGAGACAGAAGACCATACCATGCGGGCCAAAGAATTCACGAGTTTGCCCAATTAAGATACGGAGCAATTGACCACTTCTAGACTGCGCAAAGAGCATCCATGGATCAAGTTCAAGCCAATATACTGTTTCCCTCCACGTGCCTTTTCTTTATTTAATTATATTATTACCAATATCCTGCCATTCACGGTTTAGGCAGTACATAAAATACCTTGTTGAAACTTATATTGAATTTTGACGGACGGGACTTCAAATCAAATTCAAATTCAAATTTTTTTTAGTATAGTTTAGTTGAAAACATTTTAAACGTGTTTTTTATAATATAGGGTGAATGAACATAAATAGCATAAATGTGCTACTTAAATATCTATTGAAAAAGTTGTTATAATTACGGCAGTAAATTTTTAATTTGGGAATAAAAACATGTCTGTTTAAATAAATTTAGATCTGTATGAAATTGAGAAAGAGATAACACTTTTTTTTTATTACAGGACAAATCGTTAAATGTGTCCAATTTTTTCGGCTATAAGCCTATAACAAAAGTAAAGTTGTTGTACCTTCACGAATTAGGATAAAGTAAATAATAATGAGGGTATCATAACGTAAAAATATTCCACCATTCAATGAAGTTCTGATGAAAGTATCCTGGACCATCTGACCAGGACGGTCTAGAACATTTTTTTTGCTTTTGTGTTTTTAGTTTTCGGTTTGTACGGCTTGTTGTACACCCGATCAAGATATAAGTATGCAATTAGCATGAAGCGTCGGTGTCTAGTTTTGCGAGTAAAAAATATTTAATTTGCTATAAAAAAGTGCTTCTCAAAAAAATTAATAGCTATAAAAAATAAATGAAAAATGTATGTTATGGGAAAGTGTACGTTTCTTTTAACAAATATGGAAAGAATGTTGGGAAATTGTGATTCTGAGAAGGCAAGATAATTCCTTTTCCCTTTTTTTAATGGAAGTGGCAGGGAGTTACCCCTGTTTTAAAAAAAAAAATTAAACTGAGAAGGCCAGTTTTCATTCAAGCAAATACAGGGTAAGCGCCCATCTTTCATTTATTATAGTCAATTTTAGCCAGAGGCTATGAAAGAGAAGTCAAATATTTACAACCCGAGAAAGCCATTTTTTTTTTTTAAGATCAAGCCTACCAACTTATTTTTAAATTAAATATCTATAAAGACTTTCGGTTTCGAACCTGCGACCTCTCACTTGAGATGTATTGTTCTTTACCACTAAATCAAGAGCGGGTTGTTGAGAAAGCCAGTTGTCCATCTCTTATTTCTCTTTTCTGAATTACTGATAGACTGATATTATATTTTTTTTATTATTTTGATGAACAATTGCATAAACCCAACCAATACCGGCTCAGTTATTGTCATGACTCATGATATCCAAAACAGTGTAGCGAAGTTTAACCTCATCTGTACTTATCATCATTTTAGAGTGAAATCAAGTTTTTTTACATACAATTATGTATCCCTACTTATAGTAATACTAATACATATTTTTACATTCCAAATCAGACTTCGAATCTTGCAGTGCCCATAGTATAATGTATATTATCTTCTCTAATGAGTAGTAGTGCTTTTTTTTATTCAACCACCCGGTCCAAATTTGCTACCAATACCATGTATCTTTGTATTCGAAAGAAACCCAACAGCAACAAGCAATAGTTAAGCAATCACGCGTTGAATACATGCTCTATCCAGCCATGTGCCACTGCATGTCTGCATGAATACTACTAAAACGCGTCCAACCTTCTTTCCTCAATACCTCTCTTATATAAACAACCAACCTCCTTTTGAGTGACACCATCTCCATCACTCAATCTCTCGAAAGGGAAAGAAGCACAACACTTTCTATCCAAATTAAGCTCCAGAACACTCCCCTAGAAGGCTAAAATTAACCCAACACTTTGTTCTTACTTCTCAAGCAGGAATGGCGGTGCATTCCAACAGAGCTCTTTTACTTGCTCTACTTTCTCTACTTCTTTGCTCTGTTCATGGACAGTTATCCAATAATTTCTACAAAAAGACATGTCCCAATGTACAATCGATTGTTCGATCGGTCATGACTCAGGCGGTTGCTAAGGAGCCCCGAATGGGCGCCTCCATTCTTCGCCTTTTCTTCCACGATTGCTTTGTTCAAGTAAGAACTAAGATCAACTGATTAACCTTTTTATCTAAATTCAATGGATTTGAAATAGCTATAGTTGAACATATAAATTGACCATGGCCACTTGTTTTGCATTAGGGTTGTGATGCATCAATTCTGTTGGATGATACGGCGACATTTACCGGTGAGAAAAATGCAGGACCTAATGCGAACTCGGTTCGTGGTTTCGAAGTCATTGATACCATTAAAACTCAAGTGGAAGCATCTTGCAATGCCACGGTCTCCTGCGCTGACATTGTAGCTCTTACTGCTCGTGACGGTGTCAATTTGGTAAGTACAGCTTAAATTTAACAAATTGTGAATATCAGAAAAAAACTAATTTTGTTGAACAGTAAAACTCAAGATATTGTACTAATTAATTATATCATTACTATTCAGCTTGGAGGTCCAACATGGAATGTACCACTTGGACGAAGGGATGCCAAAACAGCCAGCCAAAGTGCGGCCAACGCAAACTTACCTGGTCCTGATTCCAGCTTGGCCAATCTAATCTCCGTATTCGGCTCAAAGGGATTTGCTGCACGTGAAATGACAGCACTCTCTGGTGCCCACACAATCGGGCAGACACGATGCCAACTCTTTCGCAACCGCATCTTCAACGAAGCCAACATCAACTCAAGCTTTGCCACAATGCGCCAGCAAACCTGTCCACAGACCGGAGGTGACAATAACGTAGCACCAATAGACGTGCAAAGTCCGACGACTTTCGACAATGCATATTATGTGAATCTAGTCAATAAAAAGGGATTGTTCCATTCCGATCAGGAGCTATTCAATGGAGGTTCACAGGATAAGCTGGTGCAGCGGTACAGCAAAGATGCAAATCTTTTCGCAAAGGATTTCGCCAAGGCCATGGTGAAGATGGGCAACCTCAGTCCTTTGACAGGAAACAATGGAGAGATCAGATTGAACTGTAGGAAGGTTAATTAACTAGCTAGGATTATTTTGCAGTGTGTGGATTATATACCTCTCTAGTATAGGTCTCAAGTGTATGTAAAGTTTGAATAGATTGATTGGTTGACAACAATTCTTGCATTCTTTTTATTTGTAACATACTTGAGTAATGAGTATAGGTCCGTTTTTGCTTGTATTTTGTTCAATAGATTTGTAATACAGATACTGAAATAATTGTGATTCTTTTTGAAAAAATGCAACACATTTATTTATTGTATTAATATGTACATTCTCGAGTTATCTTAATATACTTGTATGTAATTAATGTGTAATGCAAATTAGGTTACAAGTTACTAACTAATGAATAGAAAGATATTTTGGAACTTGTTTTATACTTTTATATATGAAATCTCCTAGTAGCTAGTGAATGTTTGTTCGACGTTCTTTAATGAGCAAACTAGAAGGAACATGTCATGACGATTCTACAGATAAATGTGATTAAATAATTGAGAGAGATAAAAAAAGATAAGGTTGGGAAGTAGCCTGAACAGGGTGGCAAACTGGCAATGGGACCTGAATAAGGAACCCAAACACGGTTTCCCCATTCAAAATTTGAAAAAAGTGTTCACGTCTTATGTCGTCTTCAGCAACTTCCATGTTTCTTCTATGTAGCAGGTCATAATACAGCTCATTATACAACTACATGGTTGATTTCATGTAATATGCAACAGAAAATAAATGATCACGAGTCACAGCTGGATCCAAACCAACAAAAGGAGCAGCGGTCAGATTACGCGGGGTCCATAGCCCATGTCGTATTACGAGTTTACGACGACCCCTATTTGGTGCTTGACTGCTTGGGGTTCCACCTAGTAGGTCTCAACTCTCAAATGTACTGCCCGTGCTGCCCATGTTGCGTAACCCATCGGAAGGTCCCTATCCTATCCCTTCCGTCACAGTTCTGTGTTGTGAATCGTACTATTATTTTTAGGTTTGTCGGATCATAATGTCATAGTCATACTCTCATAGTTGCGCAAGCAATGGGGAAAGTGTGCAAAATAAATAAATGGTCCAACATTACTAGGTTTAGTTTAAATAATATAATTTTTAAAAACGTAATTGAATATGAAAAAAAAGCACTTTTTTTTTTTTTTGCTACATGATAGTGCTTTTATGATGGATAGTTTTCTTTTAAATGCCTACATGCCTCCCCCATTAAAAAAAAAAACAAGATAATTAATATTTTAAAGAAAAATGAAATAGTGTAACAGTATGTCGTAGGGACCAAAAAGTAATAATATTTTCTTTTATTATGTTATATTTACCCAATACAATTTAAATCTCTATATATATTTTTTGCCTTTGTACTGTTTTAACAGTTGAGTAAGCCAATTGAAAAGTGCTATAACAAAACAGACAGGTTTGGAAATTATATATGAACAAGAAAAATATAAATTGATCTCCTGTTGAAACAAAAAAAATTAAAAAGTTCCCAAACAAAAAATTAAGATCGATCTGGCAATTGATAATTTCATTTTCTTATTCATGCATGTGTGATGTGTCCATCCAAGGTGCCTAGCTAATAATTACTCCCTAAAACCTCAGTTCTGCCAAGGAGAAGGCAGTCATTTCTTATTTTGTTTTCTTCCGTCAGATTCCAGACAATTTATAATGATCTTATTGTTTTCTATCTCTAGTACTTCTCTTTTTGCATTTTTTGAGATTGTCCTCCAAGATCTGATTCATTACTTCTCAATTTATAGTGGATTTGTTCGAGGAAAACAGCTCACTTCCAATTGACATGTTATCTGTACCACTGTGGCTAAGGTGGTGCGCGTCCTTTCGGTTTGCACAGAACCCTGCATGTCATATCTATAACTGTTAGCTCCTATAAATCACAATGCTTTCATGAAAAAATGTCAGGAATCTCCATTGTTGCTCCATGATATCTCCACTGTCTATTTCACCTTTTTTGCGCCATATATACACGTATCATCATGCAATTATGTTCAGAAAAATATGCTTGACTGACATTCTTTCTTACTAACCAGCCCTCTCAGTTTTGGAATACATATACTACCCTAGAAACTAAAAGCCTACATCAATATTTTTTTTCCCTATTTATAAGTAAAAAAATATCAAATTAAGTTTTAAGGAAAATAATAAACAAATAGTGACGCGCATAAATTTCTGCTAAATAAATTTATAGTGCTTTTATGTCTTTTAATATTTTTAATCAATATCAGGCGCATTCAGACTTTGGACTAGCTAGTAGCTAGAGACAGTTTTTGTTAACTAATTAATAAAAGGTGCCTGTTTGAAATTCTGACTAGAAAGCTTCTTACAAATATTTTAAGTTGAAATGCTGGAAATTTGTTTTCAATTTCGAAATATTACAAACAAATTTGAAATACATAGTCTCAAGGCAACTTTTGAAATTGATTTTCAAGATTTCTATTTAGTTATATTATACAATTAATAACCTTTTAAAGTTCAGTTTGAGTAGTTAATGAATTACAAAATATACTAATATTTTTTTTGAGGTATATAATAAAAGGGAACCAGAACACCTCTTTCATTTTTTTTTGGGGAAAAAACATTATATATTGAGAACGAAACTATTTTTATATAGAATAAATTATAAATTACAAAAAAAATTCCACAAATATCGATGTTCAGAATGTTATGAAAAATTAATATTGAAAGTATTGGTGACTGAGCCAGAATAAATTGGAGTAACTAAAATAATTAAAAACTAAATAGTTAATATTCTTATCAATAGTAGGGATATTTTTATGGAGGTCAAAAAGTGTTTTAATTAAGAAAATTATCAATAAAATCATAAATATTATATATAGAAAAGCTTGATTGGGTGAAAATTACGAGGGGCATTGCACTCGTTGGCTCCATCTAATTCCGCCTCTGATTAAGACTACAAAGTATGAAAACTATCCTAACCCCTGTTTACAGAACAAACCCCCTCTAATTGATAATTAGCCGGCTTGGATCATTTGTCCGGCATATAACGGTGCCGAACTCTATTCTAAACTGATTAAAGAGTAAGATTTAAGTGCACAACCCAAGGAAGGATGCAAGTTGAGGTTAATACCACTTGCATAATTTTGTTTTCCCCTGATTAGCTGGCTTACACACCACTGAGTCAAGGAAGTATGGCCGACTTTGAAAATTACGCAATTTAGTTATGGAGTGGTTATATATAGATTCAATATTTTGAATTATTATACATATTGCGTTTGTTACTTTCTGTTAAATATTTAGTAATAATAAAATAAAACGAGATGCCTGTGGCTGTGGTTATTTAAACATTTGAATTTGATCCCTAGCTAGTTTTTGCATTTTTATTAGAAATAAATCGAACCATTAATTGTTGCTACTGATAAGCAAATGTTGCATTTTTATTAGAAATAGATTGAACCATTTTTGCATAACAGTATTTAATGTTGCTAGTTGCTACTGATAAACAAATTTTAATATTTCCCCGGAAAAGCCTACTTAATTATGGGGGATTAATTTATTATCGATTCAATTATAGATTCGGGAAAATTTATGCCAGCGAATTTCCAATCACTCGAGTGCCACAATTAGCGAGAGAAAAAGACGTTTATTAAAGGATTGTACTAACGAAAAAGTCTATATTTCCCGACCGACTAACTGCTCGCACATTTGCTAAACGACAATTAATGTTTAAGAGGAAAGTCTTCGTGTACATGTACACCATGAAGTCAAATTATATATTGTTTTAAAAAATTTTGGATTAAGTCAGACTCGATTGGTCTACGGTGTCTCTCGTTTTCAGTTGTTATTATGGGGGAAGAGAAACAAAATCCATCTTTACTTTAGTTTGACTTTCAAGGGCTCCGTTTGGATAGGTGTGGGAAGAAGGGAAGAAGTGGAAAGAAGTATTGAGAAGTGTGTAACTTTGTGAAGAGTTTGAATTGTTTATAATTTTTTTTCTTCCCATCTTCCTTCTTTCTCTTCTTCTTCTCTTATCCAAACGCAAGCAAGGAGTGTTGAGCTGTCGTAGTTTGTGGTATCACAGTTGTCCGGTTGTCCCATTTACTTTTAGTTTTTAAGTTACATTTTAATTTTAAATTTCAGATAACATATCTCAATTCTGAATAATAATAATAAGAAGAAGAAGAACAACAATAATAATGTTTTCATTCAATACATGCATGTACATTTTTTTTTAGATAAGACTTTTTTTTTTCTTTTAGAAGTTCAGTTAGTTTGCGAAATTCCAATTTAATTAACGAGGTGGCCGTTATTATTTTAGTTAATTTTCTTATAAAGGTGTTAAATATAGGAAATTTGATTATCAGCTAATTTGTTTCTTGAATAATTTTCAATATTCCTTTTTTCTAATATGGGGTTAGTGGGTTGACTGGGTTCTTTACGGTCACTATTATGAGTAGAGATTTCATCTTATAGATCAAAATTCAAGATACATTTTAAGCGAAAGCAAACCTACTATTGGAGTTCGAGACCAATAAAATTTCTGTCGCAAATGTTAATTCACATTTTTTATTTTTTATTTTGGAGAATGTTCTAAGTTCGCATCAAAAAATGTATAAAAACTAAGGACTGATGACTGGTTCCATTTTGTCCTCTGCTTCGTCCCCGGAATTGCGGCGCACCGCGCACAGTACTACTTTTGGTTGTTGTTTAAAATCAATTAAAAGAATCGCAGCTTCTAAAGTTATAATAATATACTAATATACCATCTCATACCTAATAATAAGTAAATATAATTCAATTTGAAATCCGTGAAGTCGTCCAATTCAGCTTTAATTACGTTCGTATGGTTCCAGTTGGAATGAAAACGACTGCAATCTGTATAGCCTCAATCAAATGGCTATTTTCATTGACAAAAACGGCTCCACTATCACTATGAGTTATGTACCAAACAACAACTAATAATAAATTTGCACAAAAATTAGCAACTATCTAAATAATAATTCTATCAATGTGCATAATGACTAATTATAAAATCTTGGACAATCAGAAATGTAATTATGAAAATGTTCATAAACGAAAATAATTAAAGTTATAATAACTATGCTAATGTAAATAACAACTAAAACACAACCTGAAAAAGTAACTCTGTCAATATGCATGACAACTAATAACTCGGTCACTTTAATAACTCATGGAACAACACTACATGGGGTCAATTGAAGAAACTGAGGTTATGGTGATGTCAGATATGTCTAGACGAACTCAATCATATATTTATTTACTTGCGAAATTTGATGATCAAACTATTCGATATTGAATATAAATAAGAACTTACTGATTTATAATAACATTATACTCATTTCGTTTCATGAGTCAAAATGAATAATAATTATTTTTAACCAAGACTACTAGAAAACTGGCATGTCCTCTCTGGCTTTATTAAATTCTTCGGTAAATATTTTGGAAGAACTTTACAGGTGAAGTAGAAACTAGAAAACCACTGTATAAAATATGTTATAATTACTAGTAAAAATACCCCAACACATGGACAAATAAATAAATAAACTAATATTAGACAATACAAATAGATAGCTAAATCTACCAACAATACAAGTAGATATTTTTATAAAACGTAAATTGTTTAAACACTAGACCTTTTTTCTATCAAAGAGTCTGATCTTCAATCTGAAATCAATATCTAAACTACATATAAGATAAGATCATATCAT
>JAMFTS010000138.1:52500-55536 GCA_028095005.1 Rhynchospora pubera | reverse complement strand
GGTCTTCTCCTTTTCTTTCTTGTACATTTTCATTATTCTTCTCATATAGGAATAAGTCATTGATATCGGCTGAGTTCCTCTTTTCAATTCTTTTCCTTCTTCTTTTTGCTGGATATCTCGCTTGTAGAGGTCTTACCTTCATTTGCAAAACCTGTCGTCAGTTATTTCTAGATTTTGAAAAGATCAAATCTTGGGCAAATCCATCATGCTTCATGGAGTTGGAAAAACTTAGGGATAGGTATCCTATATCTTCTTTCAGGTCAGAGAATTTAGAGGATCCCTTTCCAGTTATTTTCCAGGATCCCATTGGATTTATAGAGAATCCCCGTCCAGTTATTGCTATTCTGCAAAAATACTATGTTATTCTGGAAGAATACATAGGAGAATTCTTCAATTTTCTGATAGAACTAGGATACCTACTACTTTTTCAGGAAGAATCTGAGAATCGAAATCGGATCGATTTGCTCATCTCTTATCTCACCTATCGCATAAGTTCTTTCATAAGTCTCATCCCAAATAATTTCATCAATCAAATCATTTTTTTTATAAATACGAGACATCTAAGTCCTACAAGTATAGAGATGTATTCATTGATAAGGAAAAGAAAAAAGGTGGGGAACTGGGATGATGAAATAGAATCCTGGGTGGCGGACACCGATTGGGTTGATGATCAAGAAAAAGAATTTGTGGTTCAGCTCTGCACCTTAAGTACAGAAAAAAGGATTAATGAAATTCTATGGAGTTTGACTCAGAGTAATCTTTTAGATGAAATAGTGGAACAACCTGGATCCAATTATTTACGGTACTTATTTGAAATGCAGCAAAAGGATCTATTGAATTATGAGTTCAATAAATCCTGTTTAGCGGAAAGACGGATATTTCTTGCTTATTATGAGACAATAACCTCGTGGGGGACTTTTCATTTGTCATCTCGTCCAACCCCCTTTTCGCTTCGCTTAGCCCCGTACCCTTCTAGGAGTGTTTTAGTGATAGGTTCTATAGGAATTGGGCGATCCTATTTGGTCAAATCCCTAGCGAAAAATTCTTATCTTCCTTTCATTAAGATATATCCGCTCGAGTACCGGTATTTATACGATTACGATTGCGATTTTTACGAGGCGTCTTTTTGGTCTTTTTTGGATGGTGAATCATATTGGGTTGGAGGTGAATTCGACGACTGTGAGGATGAGGGTATTACTTCTATTCCTTTTGATGTTGATGATTTTGATGTTGATGATAGTGGCGATATTGCTAAGAATATTAATTTTGATAAGATTCTTTTCAATATGACACAGGATAGGCTAACTAGCAATAACCCATTTTATTGGGATATGACCGTGCAATTCGATTTGGCAAAAACAATATCTCCTTGTATAGTATGGATTCCAAACATTCATGATCTGGATCGGGATGAGTTGAGGTATTTATCCCTCCATCTAGAAGAGAGCTCTCTTTCCAATTCCAAGGATCGTCAAAGATGTTTTACTAGAAATATTCTAGTTATTGCTTCGACTCATATTCCCCGAGAAGTGGATCCCGCTCTAATAGGCCTGAATAAATTTAATACATTCATTAAGATACGAAGGCTTACTATTCCAGAACAACGAAGGTACTTCCGGATTCTTTCATATACTAGGGGATTTGGCTTGGAAAATCAATATTCGATAGTATGAATTTGGGTCTATAACCATGAGTTTCGAATGCACACATCTTGTAGCACTTAACAATGAGGTCCTATCAATTAGTATTACACAGAGGAAATACATAGAATAGAAAGAACGAATTCAATTCGATTCGCTTCTTTTAGACAGACTTGGGATTTCAAACTCACATAAGATGGTTGCAGGATAGTAGGATCTTTTTGTATCAGATAGGAAGAGAGTTGTTTGCACAACATATATTTCTAAGCAATTTTCCCATAGATCCTAATATATATCTATATGCAGGACCCTATCGAGGAATAAAATATGGAGTTCTTATTTGTACAAATGGTACGTCGAACTTGAAACAAATTTGAAGAAAATAACGATACTTCTTTATCTTTTGAGTTGTTCTGCCGGATTGGTCACTCAAGATCTTTGGTCTTCACCCGGACCCGATGTCAAAAATTGGATCACTTCTTCTGAATTTCTTGAGAATGATTCTCAGCTAGTTCAGAACCTATTAGAATTAGAAGGCTTTCTGGTGGGATGCTCATGGATAGAAAAAAATAGCAGTGAGACATTACTTCTTCGGTCCGAACCAAAGAATCCGTTAGATATGATGCAACAGAATTCTTTTTCTACCCGTTATCGTAGTAGATTGAGAAATGAAATAGAAATAAACGAATCGGAGTTTGAAGAAGAGCATGAAGCCGTGAACCCGCAGAAGATAGAGAACGATTTCTTCAATGAAAATCAAATAGAAATAGACATAGTCCGGTCTCCTAGAATATTTCGCTATATATTTGATAATCTCGAAATTGAGAATATCAAAAAGCTTATAAAATCGGGACTTCCTTATTGGGCCGAGTCATTTCAGGGCAACTGGCCTTTTTATCTTGAGGAAGATCAGCTTCAAGAGGAGGAGCTTCAAGAGAATGATTCGGAGTTCTCGGAGAATGAAACAATTCAGCACCAGAAACAAGACAGATTTTCAAAAGAACAAAGCTTTTTTATAATAAACCGATTTATTTGGGAACCTTCGGAGCCATTCTTTCTCGTAGTCATATACCTGTACTTTTGGCTTTCACCTCGAGAATTTTTTTCAGATGATCATTTAGATGAGAAGAGTCCTGACCTAAATAAGCATCCTTCTTCATATATAGAAGAAGACAGTTGGTTCCATAAGGGAGAAAAGTACTACGAATTGTTGGGGCGTCGTCAGAGATGGCAAAGAAGACTTAGAATCAATAGTTCCTTATCTAAAGGATCTTTCTCCTCTCATATTCTGTTCGAGAGTTATCAGTATTTAGCGAATCTGTTCCTATCTAACGAAAGGCTATTGGATCAAATGACCAAAATATTGTTGAGAAAGAGATGGCTTCTCCCGGAGGAA